>JAJMFI010000225.1:0-18886 GCA_030574595.1 Ruyongia chambardii
AAACTTCTTTACCAACATCAACATCCGATACATCAGGAGTAGAATTGAAGACAATTCTGAATTTATCACCCAGGTAAGCTAAAGTTTCTTGATTTGAGTTCAATCTATATTGTTTATAAGATCTCAATAACAATTCTAAACGATCTGTTAAGAATGGATTATCAGTATCAGAACCTACGATACCATCAAAAATTTCACGGTCATTGGTTTCAATAAGGGCCTTTAAGATCATAGTTACAGGTACTAGATATTCATTTTTTTTCCAAGAGAATCTAAAAGTAATTGAACCATCATTTAGATAATGTAATACATTAGTTTGAGAAGTTTGATCAGGTCTAACACATCTCATTTGAACACCAAATTTAGAATATGAAGCACCTCTATTGGCAAAGGAAGGACGAATGATAGCCATTGGATGATTACGACGTTGAACAATCAACATACGAATTAATTTTTCAATACCATTTACGATAAAATAACCACCTAATTCATCACTTTCTTCTTTATGTTGAACCAATTGATCTGGGGAAAGATTTTCTAAATGACATCTATTTGAATTTAACATAATTGGTACAAGACCAACTTCTCTAATTTCACTAATTTCTTCTCCATCATTGACTGACCAAGCAACTTTTAATAATAATTTACCTCTATAACTGATCATTCTTTCTCTTGCCTCAGAAGGTAAAGTTCTTCTATCTACTGAAAGTTTATCATTGATTGGAACTTGAGGCTTTGCTATTTGTATAGAATCAACTCTGATGGATAATTTGTTACCCAATCTATCAGTATCAGCACTATCAAATATTGTTGTGGTACCAATATCCTTAACAGCTAGATTTAATAGACCACCACCTGGACCTTCAGTAAGGGCATTGAAAGAACCAATGTGAGGTTTAACAGCTTCAGCTAATAGTGGGAAAGCAGATTTGTCTTTTGGAGGATTTTTGAAACGTTCTTCTTGTTCCAAAGTTCTGAATTGGGCAGTTCTATATTGTAAACCCATTCTTCTCTATATTTTGATATGAATTGATTGTGAATCAAAGTAATAACTATTAGATTGAAAATATTTGATTGCAGATGCTTTTAAATCTATAGATAAAATTTTTTTAAAAAAAATAAAAAAAAAAAAAAAAAAGTACAGTAGTAATTTTCTTTACCCGTCAGAGATGAGCAGAACAGTGCAGCTAACCGTTTTTCTTTTCTCTTTGGACTACCTACTAACACAAAAACAAAAACAAGTGTTAATTAACAAAGCAATAAATAGCAAGGGTAGAAACATATAGGAAATAAAACACAAAGAAGAACAAAAAATATGGTTTCACACATCTGAAGAAACCATTCCCTCAAACTTTAATCAGGGAAATGCCATCCTGATCGCCTTCAAACGGGTAGTAGCTCTGTGCTGGATTGACTCCCCTTCAGAAATATTACTACAAATTACTTACTTATTCAAAGCCAGATTGCTCGTAGCATGAATAAATTAAACCGCTCGAATCGAACCAGGACATTTCAACCTGTAATTTGAAACAACAGGAATTCCGGTCCGAGGACCAATGATTGCGATTCCACTAAATAGCCATTACAGCGAATAAAGTAAAATTAAATTTTCAACATATTCTTAATTTTTTAGACCGCGATGTCTTTAAATTATGACCATTTGCTCATCAATGGTGGTATTATATCTTATTATTCAAAGTATTGTCTTCGTTTAGAGGTCAGTTTCATTTCAATAGCTGTCTTTTTGATCAATATTCGTGGTTTTATCCCTATTTTCTTTTATGCTTGTCTTTTTAAGGGGAAAAAATTGTAGGAGGTCTTAAATTCAATCTTTTCCTTAATATATTCAATATTTGATTTAAAAAAATTGCTATTTATTAGCAAGGCAGTATTGGGTTAGCAAAAATGAATTCACATATATATATTCATAGATATATATCAGTTTCAACTTCACACATGGGTAAATTGGAAGTTTTGAAAGACGGTACTGGAGCCCTAAAATAATTTGGGTGACCCTCGGATCTCAACTCAATGATAAATTAGTGAAATTTTTTTTTTAATTCTTTTTTTAAGAAAAAAATATTCATTGAAAACTTTTCTTTCACTTCAATTCTCTTCTATTTTATATTTACAATCATCCATATATTCATGAGTTTAAATTTAAATCCTTCTATTGCAAAGAATGATATTCTTTGATATAGATATCTCAAGATATCTTCATTTGCAATTGAAGTTGCATGAATTTTTACTGATATTATTTATTATCCCTTTCTTTTTTCAAATTAGTTAGCATTTGTTACTAGTTGAATTTTTCAAAAATTGAGATATTAATTAAAATTATTATTATTTTATGAATTTTCTATGACGAGACAAACGCTGTGCACCAGTCTAAACCTATAACTTAGTACTCGTAGGTAATGAAGCATCAAGTATACCCAAATTTCTGAGATTAATTCATTTTTTTAATAATAGTCATATTAATTCATTACTCAATTTCTTTAGTTCCTATCTTTTATATATATAGTTGACTTTATTTATTTATAGTTTATAGAAGGTATATATATATATATAGTCAATAAAGAAATATCATACATGAAACACTCATGGTTTTATCAAATAAGTTTAAACAAGTGGTGATAATACGTAATTATTATATTCTTACTACCGAAATTTACGAAATCCGACCTTGATAATAATTATTACATAGGAATAATTACTTTCATTTGCACTTACACATAATAAATATATAGTGAATATTTCTTGAATCCAACTACTAAAATAACAGTACTATACCTTCCAATAAATTAATCAATTACCATGGACAGTCAATGGATTGAAACAGCAACAGGTAATAGAATATCAAGAAACGCCAAAATTACAGGACCTGATAGGATAGTGATACAAGGTTTGAGTACAATAAATCCAGAAGTAACAATAAATGGTGATATTGCTGATGGTTCAATAATTCAAGATCCCAAAAAACAAACCTCGAAGGGGAACAATGATAATATAATACAGATAGGTAAATACTGTTATTTGGGAAATAAATCAGTATTAAATCCTCCAATTGTAGGTAAGAATAAATTTAAAGAATTAAAAATTGGCTCATATACCATTATAGATACTAGTTGTGATATCAAAGCATTAAATATTGGTAGCAGGTGTATCATTGGATCTCATTGTAAACTAGGCAATATGTCTGTTATCAGTGATTGTTGTGTTATCATGCCAAATACACTAATTCCTGAACATTTCAATGTGCCCCCATTCAGTCTAGTTTATAATGAAAATTCAAAGGTCAACCATTCTGGAAGTGAAAATATCAATTCAGAGGGGGAATACTATGATGTTAATAGGTTAATTGTGGAGCCCTTACATGAATCATATAAGAGGCTAATTGAAGTTGAATCAAAAATGACCTATGTTACAAATCAATATACTTTTGATATTTCAAGGAAAAGCTGACCATTTATAAGCAAAGTTTAATTCATGTATAACAAACAATTTACAAAGTGATTTGGTTCATTAAGATACAAATTGTATATGAAAATACTATTTTGCAACTTATATTAGTTTATACTGGTATCACCATCTCATACTTTAACTTAATGTTTACTTTTGGTCCAAATCAGGAAATATACTAGTCACGTGATAATATTTTTTGAAATTTTGATTGATCTTGTACAAAATTTTTCTTAATTCACTTTACTTTAACTTCGCTATAGTAAAAGAGTTTGAAAGTTTAAGCCAAAAACAACATATTACTTTATTGTTTACATACCTGTCTATAGCTTCTGTTGTGGATCTAGAATATATCAATAAAGATGGCTTCCGAGTTGGATTCAATTGCTTTTTTATTAAAGCAGTCACTAAATCATACTACTGCCAAAGAAGCTGAACACAACTTAAAGGCTAAAGAATCAACTTCAGGTTTTTCATTAACATTATTACATGTTGTTGCATCTCAAAATTTAGATAGTTCAGTAAGATTAGCTGGTGCCTTATTTTTCAAAAATTTGATAAAAAGACGTTGGATTGATGAAGATGGGAATCATCTTCTACCTGATTCTGAACTAATTAAAAGTGAAATCATAAATTTGATGATCTCTTTACCAACTAACTTACAAATTCAAATTGGTGAAGCAATCTCTGAAATTGCAGACTCAGATTTTCCAAATAATTGGCCAAATTTGATTGATGATCTTGTAAATAAATTGAACCCTGATGATATGATCACCAATAAAGGTGTCTTGACAGTGGCACATTCAATATTTAAAAGATGGAGACCTTTATTCAGATCTGATGAACTATTCATGGAAATCAAATTAGTATTGAGCAAGTTCTGTGTTCCATTTCTGGATATGATGAAACAAGTCGATTCTTTAATATCTCAAAATCAAGACAATAAGGCACAGCTATTAATTCAATTTGATGTTCTTTTACTATTAGTTAAAATTTATTATGATCTAAACTGTCAAGATATTCCTGAATTTTTTGAAGACCATTTAAATGATGGATTAGCTATCATTCATAGATACTTAATCTATTCAAATGATCTATTGATTGAAAAAGATGATGATACTGAAATCGATATTGTCACTAAGGTAAAGATTTCAATTTCTGAATTGATTCAATTATACGTCACTAGATATGAAGACGTCTTTGATACCTTAGTACCAACTTATATTCAAACTACCTGGAGCCAATTAACCTTATTAGGTCCAGAACAAAAATATGACTTACTAGTAAGTCGTTTATTAGCATTTTTAACCTCTGTTGCTAGGATAAAAAAGCATTCTGAAATATTTTATAATGAAACCGCCTTGAAGGAAATCACTCAACGTATTATCATTCCAAATTTAACAGTTAGAGAAGTTGATGAAGAATTATTCGAAGACGATCCAATTGAATATATTAGAAGAGATTTAGAAGGTTCAGATTCTGATACAAGAAGAAGAGCATCCATTGATTTTTTGAAGGAATTAAAAAACATGGAAGAATCTTTAGTTACAGGAGTGGTTTATAACTATGTTAATAATTATCTACAGCAATATCAATCAAATAGTTCCGATTGGAAGTCGAAGGATTTAGCTATTTATTTATTTACTGCCTTGGCTATAAAGGGATCTGTCACTCAATCTGGTATTAGTGCAACTAACTCCTTATTAAACGTTGTTGATTTCTTTTCTAATAACATTGTCACTGATCTAACTAATGATAATATTAATCCGATTTTAAAGGTTGATGCCATTAGATATGTTTATACTTTCAGAAATCAATTGAACAAGGCTCAATTGATCGAGGCCTTTCCAATATTATCCACTCATCTCAATTCAAAAGAATACGTTGTTTATACATATGCATCCATCACCATCGAAAAAATCCTATCAATAAAGCAAAATGGAACTGTCTTTATGTTTAATAAATTAGATATACAACCAATCGTTCAAGATTTGCTATCAAGTTTATTCACTTTAATTTTGAAAAATACAAGTTCTCCAGAAAAATTGGCTGAGAATGAATTTATTATGAAAACATTAATGAGAATCTTACTCATTTCAGAGGATATTATTAAACCATACAGTATTCATATTGTAAATCAATTATTACCTATCATTGCATTAATTTCTAAAAACCCATCCAATCCAAAGTTTAGTCATTTCACTTTCGAATCTATTTCAATTTTAATAAAATTCAACTACTCCCCAGAATTAATTGACATAATCATCAACTCATTTTTACCAATATTAGCTGATGATGTTCAAGAATTCATTCCATATATCTTCCAAATATTTGCGTTTTTATTAGAATCATCACCAGATTCAATGCCGCTACCAGATCAATATAAACAATTGGTCCAACCATTATTGTCACCAAGTGTTTGGGAATATAGGGCCAATATTCCTGCCATTACCAGATTACTAATTTCTATCATTCATCAAGATTATACAATCTTTAGTGATTTGTCACCATTATTAGGTGTATTCCAAAAATTAATAGCATCAAAAGCAAATGAAATTTATGGATTTGAATTATTAGAGAGTATCTTTATCAAGTTTTCTGAATCAATTTTAACTCAATATACTAAGCAAATTGCTATTTTATTATTACAAAGATTACAAACTTCAAGAACAGAAAAATATGTCAAATTATTAATTGTATTCTTATCAAAATTATGTATTATTAAACAATCATCATCATTTGTCATTAATTTTATTGAACAAGTTCAACCTGGTATATTTGCTACTGTTTATGAACAATTTTTATTACCATCAGTCATTAATATAGGCAATTTACTTGATAAGAAGATTGTTACAGTTGGTTTATCCAATTTTATATTAGATCCAAGCTTTGTTAATGGTAATAATAATAAAGTTTTCATTCCAACATTTGAAGTGTTGATTCAAATCACTTCAAAGGTATCAATCATCAACGTTAACGATGCATATATACCTGATTCTATTGATTTCGAAGAAGTTTCATCATTTGGTTCAAATTATTCTAAATTGTCATCCATCAATAAGAAGCCATTAGATCCAATTCCAACTGTTAGAAATAACAATGATGATCTTAAGATATATTTCATTGATACCCTAAAGAAAATCGAATCGAATAACTATGGGATAATCAATCAAATCAAACCCCATCTATCTGAAGAAGGTCTAAAGGGATTAGCTCAACTAGGTATTTAAATTAACAAAAAAAAATTCTTCATTTGATTTAATTAAAATTAATAATCGTAATATTCATTATATATACTATCTACCTAATTTTTTTCTTTGATTGTTGAAACTTTTAGATTTTTTTTAAACCAAATAAAGTGTTTTCAATTTTCAGATTTCAAATTTACAGTTGATGATGAGGACAAAGTTGTCTGTTGAGCAGTAGCAGTAATTGGTGTATTTTCAATTTCATTAGAACCATTAATTTCTTGTTTATTATTAAGTGAATTGTTTTCAGTTTCTTCACTGTTTATAACATCAATACTTGTACTTTTTTCACTTTCTTCCTTTTTTCTTTCCAATTCAGCAATTTCAGCAGCAGTTAAGAATCTACCACCTTGACCTCTTGGTCTTCTCATTGCATGTTTATGTCTAGATTCATGTAAATAGGGTCTTCTACCACGAGCCACTTTCAAACTCTCTTCTAATTTAGCTCTTGCAATTCTTCTTTTCAATATACGATGATATTGTTTAGCATTAACGTAGAACGGTTGTTCATTTGTTGAAGCTTCTTCTTGCACTGGAGCAACATTATCATCAATGGTGCTCATATTAGAGTTATTCGTAACTACAGAAGTAGAAGTATTCGATTGAATGTTATTTGTAGATTGTTCTTCTGAAGATCTTTGAATATTGGAAGAATTAGTGAATGTCATGAAATTGGAAGCTTGGTTGTCAACAACAACAACAACATCATCATTAATGCCATTACTGTTGTTATGGATGTTGTTGGTATTATTATTATCATTATGAGTATTATTATTTATATTATTATTATTGTCATTATTACCTTGTACATTTATAAGTTTATTTGGGTCATTTGAATCATTATCATTATTATTAGTTACTTTAGTATTAAAGGAGTTTGTGTAATTATTATCATTATTATTGTTGTTGTTGTTATTATTAGTATTGTTATCACTACTACTATTAATATTATTATTATTATTATTTGGAGTTTTATGGATGTTTAGATTGGGAGGTACTTGATACATTGAGGAATTATTATTTGTATTATTGTTATTATTATTTGATTGTGAATTAAGAACATGATTATGAGGATGGATGGGATCAATGCTATGGCTAGGATGATCTGTTATATCAGGATTGCTTAACAGCTGAGAAGTTGTATCATTAAGTTTCTGTTTTTTGTTATTACTTCCATCCAGTTGGTTATTGGTGCCATAATAGGTTTGTTTTGCAAAATATTGGTTAGGAATCTGTGGAGGATTGAGTGACATATTTGGCAAGCACACGGAGGCAAAAAAGCGAGGAGAGCAGCTCTATGAAGGAAGCACAAACCAAAAGATAGTTTACAAATAGAATAACAGTTAATTAACCTAATTTAAAGACTGTTTGACAATTGGTTTATTGTTGTTGTCGTTCAGTATGAGTTTACATACTGTCAAATTCGGGTTTTTTATTTTATCAAATTAAAAAAAAAAATTAAATTAAAAAAAAAAATTAAAAAAAAAAAAGCATAAAAAACAGAAAAAAATTATTTGTTACTACAACTAGTTAATTTGATTACCCGGACATCTTGTAGAATAGTATCTTACTTACTTATATAAAAATTAATAAAAACATTTATCCGTAAATATACAGCTTAGCCGGAAAGACCATTCAATGTGTAATGGCCGAGTTACACTACTAAAATGTCACTATTTCGCTCTCAAAAAATGTTCCCATATCATATAACTTAACTTTTATATTTTTTCTCATTTTTAATGCGGTAAATTTCTTGAAAAAAAATCTAAGAGGCGTCTTTTTAGCATCAAAAAATGGTACCAAAAATGCAAAATTATTTTGAAGCTTAACCGGTTTGATATTTAGATTGTTAAACTATATATCTACCTTGCTACAGAGTTTCATCTTTATTTAGCAAATATTAACAAAGTTATGGAAGTTTTAATCTTGAGACTTTCGATCTGATGCGTTTTTCCAAATATGTGGTGTAAGGATGATGTTTATACTCTTCTTAAAAAAAGACTACATTAAATTCAATTTTATTTTTTTATAGACCTTTAATAATTCTTATTTTATTTCATCAAATATTCAATTATTGTAATTTTTTGACTCTAGAACTATCTATTACGTAATAAGTATTACTTTGGCTTGATTATTTTGTATTATTACTTCCTATCAAATGTCTTTAATCAATTTTCAGTTGTACACTACTAACAGATCACGTGCCGTAATCAAAATCAAAACAAATGAACAAAACACATAATAAACAAAACAAATAATAAACAAAACAAATATTCAATCAATAAAATTTTTCTTTCAAATGGTGCGCTGATAGTTTTGGCAGAACTTATGTTTCTACTACTCTGTTCTTTTATTCAAGATCACAACAAAAACCAGTATTTTCCTGTGCAAGTAGTGGGATTGCTGCGACTCTACTACCAGATAGGGCAATTCTCCATTCAATTTTCAAAATATCAATTATGATAATGTTAATGAAAGTTTAAGACCTCAAGCTAGCCTTTGCAACAGTGCTCGACTACTTTTAGAGCGAATTACTTTCAACTTTCTGAAGTGCAGCTCATACCCTCACTTTCTTAAAGATAAATTAGTTTCTAAAATTGCTTCAATGACTCAAGAAGCAGATGCCTCTTTCATTGAATCCAAAAGATTCTAATTATCTGGAAAAGTCTATTATGCTAAAACGTTCAATAAAACTAAGGTTAATCCGATTCTAATATATGGCTTTATTATGCTTTTGTACATGGTCAATTGTATGTTGTTCTTTCAAAAAGTAACTGATTCTGAAAATCATTATATCGCTTTACCTTCATGAAGCCACGAAGCAAATTTGACCTTAAAATTTCGAGTTGGGAAACATACGTAGGGCCATGAACTTGTAATATGATAATAATTGAAAGTAATAACAGTTTTATATTTCCAAAAAACAACAAATATTATATATGGTTGCCAAAAACTGCTAATAATATACAATTACTTGATAGAATCCAAGAGAATGTATTAATGAAATTATAGTTTGAAAAATTCTAATAACGCATAATTATTTATAATTTGTCACTTTGTACATACAAACCAAAACTTAATAAACCCCAAGACATCATTGAGAATGAATTCCAATACCTTAGTCTAATTTTAAGCAACATTAAACTTGAAGAAATCATACAAATAATAAATCCTACTTATTAAAAAAAACATATGTGTACATAGAATTAACAATATTGTAATTAATACCTGTCATAATACCTGAAAACCACTAACATAAGCATTTGCAACATTAGAACGATCTAAATAATTAAATTAATTCAATAATTCAAGCAGACATATAAATATACAAGCATGATATACATGACCAATACCGAGCTCTCTTACCTCCGATACATTGTCCGTAAAATCCGTGATATGTAAGTTTTATTTTGCCGTGATATAATAATATTTCATTGTGCTCTAATCAAGTTGATAATGAATGGTGATACTTTAAAAGAGGCGGTTAACCCTTTTGGGAAAAAAACCTTATTATAAGCGCTTGCTACTTTTGTTTCTAAAGGAATTTTATATAATATATAAAACATACTATTTCCCAATTTTGTAATTACTCCTTATTTAAAAACTTTTTAATAGTGTTAGCAATTAATTATAAGATAAAAATGGTTGTCAATTCCAATTACAAAGAAATTAGTGCTAAAAAAGTTGCACAAAGAAATTCTCTATTCAAAAAGGAATGGTTAGTTCCTGAAGATAAATTACCATCATTAGAAGAGAAAGATGTCTTAAATTTCCCAGTGGAATCAGGGTTTCTTACTGATGAAGAAATCACAATTACAGAGTCTAACGTATCTACTATTCTTTATAAAATTAAGAGTAAGGAATGGTCATCATATAAGGTTACATCTGCCTTTTGTCATAGAGCAACAATTGCTCATCAATTAGTCAATTGTTTAACTGAAGTTTTCTTTGATGAAGGTTTAAAGATGGCTAAAGAACTTGATGAATATTATGCTAAGACTGGTGAATTGAAAGGTCCATTCCATGGTCTTCCAATTTCTTTAAAAGATAATTACAATATTAAGGGTCAAGCTACCAGTATTGGATTTGTTGGATTTGCTTATAATCCTCCATTCTTTGATAAAGATTGTGTCCCAGTAGAAATTTTACGTGAATTAGGAGCTGTATTCTATGTTAAGACCAATATTCCAGTATCAATGATGATGGCTGAAACAATGAACCATCTGTATGGGGTAACTACTAGTCCTTTTAATAGAGATTTAACATGTGGTGGATCAAGTGGTGGTGAAAGTGCATTGATTGCATTAAGAGGTTCACCAATTGGTATTGGTTCTGATATTGGTGGAAGTTTAAGAATTCCTGCATCATTTCAAAATCTTTTCACTATTAGACCATCATTTGGTAGAGTAAGTATATTTGGTACTAGATCAGCTTTACCAGGTCAAGAAAGTATTAATGGTGTTGGTGGTCCAATTTCAAGTTCATTAGAAAGTTTAGAAATATACTATAAGGCTGTTATTGAAGCAAAACCATGGTTAAGAGATCCTGAAATTGTTGAATTACCATGGAGAGAAGTTGAATTACCAAAGAAGTTAACATTTGCAGTATGTTATGATGATGGAGTTTGTAAACCAACTCCACCAATTGCAAGAGGTTTAAAGATTACAATTGATAAGCTTAAAGAGCAAGGTCATGAAATAATTGAATGGAATCCAAAACTTCATGAAAAGATTTGTAAAATTGCATTAGAATTATTTGTAAGTGATGGTGGTATTCATTGTAAAGAATATGCATCAATATCAGGTGAACCATTTTTCCCACAAATGGAACGTTATTCAACAACAAAAGATTTGGGAGTTGCTAAACTTTGGGATCTTCATGCTATAAGAACTGGATTATTAAAGGAATATCTTGATCTTTGGAATTTAACAGCAACAAAGACAAAGAATGGTAATTTAATTGATGGAATCATATTACCAGTTACTCCATATGCAAGTGTACCAATTGGTAAATTTAAATATGTTGGATATACAATTGTTTATAACGTTCTTGATTATTCCACAGGTACTATTCCAATTACAAGAGCAGATAAGGATATTGATATTAAATATAAAGATTTTTTACCAAGAAATGAAATTGAAAGGGAATGTCATGATGATTATAATCCAATTGAAAATCATGGTGGTGCTGTTTCAATTCAAATTGTTGGTAGAAGATTTGAAGAGGAAAAAGTTCTTAAGATGATGAAAGTTATATCAAGAGCTGTTGGTACTGAAGATTATTGGGAATAACTCTTTCTACGTACTACTTGTACTATTACGTACTACTACGTACTAATTATAGGGTTTATTTTACCTATAGTTTCATGTTTAACCTATTTGAATATGTATCCTTTTTATTGTTGTTGTTTTTCATCTATCTATAGTCTATACTATTTAAATATTTCTAGTATATAATAAAGAATTACCATATATATGAAATAATACCCATGTGCTAGTAATATGGTAAATAATATACTACAATTACAATTACAATTACAATTATGTAAATGAATTAAGCAGTAAATTATATTTGGTAAATCTTTAATTCTTGTATGCTTATTTTGCAGGAATTTGTGTGGCTTTAACTAATAAATTTGGTTAAGGCTCCTTTTTTTTTTTCTTCTTCTTCTCTTTCGCTTTTAAATAACGGTTTTCTGTATAGTATACTATATTAATGGTATTATTAGTTAGTACTTACTATAGTACTATCAAAAGTTTAAACGAAGATTTACTACTCTATACCTATACAATTATACAATATGAATAATACTTAGTAAAACTGAAGTTGTTGATTAATATTGTCTCTATGATTCATACATATATATATGTATTAAACATTGTTATACGGAATTAGATATTAAAATAATATATCAAATAGACATGTTAAGACTATATAGGATAATGGTCAAATCGCGTGATGATCTTATTTTTAATAATTATTAACAGAAATAAAGATAGAAGTAGAAATAGAAATAGATACGTGAAACGAAAATAAAATGATTTTGATAAGTATATTAATTAATAAGCTTATCAAGTTACTCAAAGTAACCAATAAATGTCTCAGATTTATTATTATATATTATTTCAATATGGATATTAGTATTTGTTTATTATAATGATATGATATGATATGATATGATATCTATAGTCTAATATAATATGTATTTATTTATAATTTATCAATCATGATCAGCAATGCTTTGGTTTCTTAAGCAGTACGATCATGTAGAGTTGTTGTTTGCTGTTTGTTATAATTTGTCAAGTAAATAAAATTTTCAAGTACCGAAAATTCTTTCCATTGAAAATACATAAACAACTGTTGACAAAGTAAAGTAAAGTAAAGTACTCCATATATAGTCTTACTACTTGTTTGTACCTTTATTCCCAGTTAATAATGTACTTTATTTCTCTTTCTTTAAAGCAGATAGTAAGTAGCATTATAGTATGAATTTATTCTTTAAAAGTTCTGTACTATACTGTAGACTCATGTACAATTAATGAATTATAGACAAAGTAGATAAACGTTTTTAAGCGTTTGATGTCTCATATTAATTGAACTGAAAAGTTTTCAAGATTATTTGAAAGTCTTTTACAATTACTATTACTATTAATTAATATATATTATAAATAATTAATAAAATAAAATAATAATGAATCATCCATCCATCAAGGTTACGACATATGTACATAAGTTATGGTACAATACAGTAAAGTACCTATATAATCTTTATATATATATATATATATTTGAATTTGAAAATATCTTAATTAATACTCATTACTTATCTCTATATCTTTCCTCTTTTTGTGAATTTCTCGACAAATTATTTATGACTAAGGAAGTAGTAAGGAGTAAATAGTGTTGTTATAAAAGTATTAACAGTTCTTTCTATATCTATTGATCCTTATATCTTATATATATCATATTAGTTATTATTATACTATAGTAATAATACTTATTTCAGGTCAGGTAATAAATATCAGGTGGAATATTCAACAATAACAAACAATAACAAAAAAGTAAATGCCTACAGATCATTCAATAAGATCATTTAGATCATCACATACTCATCATGATACTACAACCATAACATCTTCTACTTCTTCTTCTTCCCTCTCATATTCATTTATAAAGAGAGGTAATTATAATAATGATTCCAATACTCCCTTACAAGCCGGTACGAGCCACATCAACAACAATAACAATAATAATTATTACAATAGTAGTAGTAGTAATAATAATAATAGTGTATTCTTTGAACATTCATATTCATTTAATTCAAATAAAAATAATTTAATAAATGGCTATAATGATGATGATACTAAAAGTGGTAAAAATCATTCATATTATTCATCAAGTCCTCATAATAAATTACATATAAATACAAATCATATTAATAATTCAACATCATCAATCCCACAATCGAAATCAAAATCACAATCAAAATCACAACTACAATCATATACAAATGAAAATGAATCATCTAACAATAATAATGTAATAAGAAAGTTTCCAAAGACAACTTGGAGACTTAATATACTTACTCAAAGATATCTAAAGTTAAGAAATGAAGAACAATCTGAACAATCTGAACAATCTAAACAACAAAAAGAACAAAAAGCTTATCATCAAGAACCTAGTACAGTTTATAATCAAATTAGATCAAATAGTAATATTACAAATTCATCAATTCCATCATTAGAAAGTTGGAATACTAATACTACAAGGTCAAATAGTACAGATAGTACTTCTAATTCAAATAATATTATTAAACATCAAATTCTTCATCAAAATATAACAAATATAACAAGTAATAACAATCAATTGATTGATGAAGAATCAATCTTTAATACTAATAAGTTAAATAATGTACCATTGATTAATGATAATTCAAGGATATCATATGATCATGTGGAGAATTTCTTATAAATTGATAAGTATTAGTAATATTTGTTTATAAGTGAAAAAAGTAAATGACAATGTAACAACTATTAAATTACTCATATATTATGAAAACTATCTGTAGCAAATCTACCAAACCTTCACCATTAATAAATGAATAAATTCAAAGAATTAATCAATTTAATGAATTTAATAGTAGTATTTAAAATTATTGTGATAATTAGTCACGTGGTTCTGCCATCGGGTCAACAAGACATGTTAAATTTCAAAAAAATTTAAACGCTTTAAAAAACCACAAAAACCTCAAGTTTTTAAGAATATTTAGTTGAAATTATTTATTTATTCAAATAGTCTGAGTAGTTAATTGAATGGGAAAACTAAAAGATTGTTAATATCCATCTTTAAATTTCTTAAATCTGTTTCATTCTTTCAATATCTTGTCCCTTTTCAAATTTTTTTTTTCTAACTTTCTTATTTGATACTATTTTAACCCATCGCATTAATTTCATCTCACAGACTTAATACTTAAAAAAATTCAACTATTTTGACACTTGATTAAAGATCTTATGAATATATATATATACAGATCATATATATTTATTCAATATCATTCATATTATATTCATTAATTATCAAATATAGTTCATTATTTATACACACACAAGCATATACATACACACACATACATTCATTATTTAAACATTCAATTGTTCTTACTCATTCTTTTTTTTATATTATTTGAAATATGTTCCCAAGATCTAACTCAGTAAGGAGCGGTTCAAAGAGAATATTCAATAATGGTAACGAAGGCAATAATAACGATAATAGTAATAGAAATGGTAATAATAGTCATGATACAGAAGCTCTAATAGCATCTGGATCAATATCATCAGGATTAGCAAGAAGAATCTCATTGGTAAAACCAGATAGAAATAATTTGAATGACCCAAGTAATCCACATCATTATTATGCTCAATTGGCAGCTCAAGAACAATCTCATCTTAATATTAATCCTTCATCAACTGGAATTGATCCAATTAAAATTGAAAATACTTATAGTAAGAGATCTTCTCTAAATTCAACTCTTTCAAAAAGAATATTGACTGAAGAAGAATCTGAGGATATACCATTAAGGGATCTTAAGACAATTTATGATAATGACAATGATAATGATAATGATAACGAAAATATGAATGGTAAAGGAAACAATATTCTAAACTATGACAATGATGAAAATGATGATGATGGTAATGGTAATGATGATGATGATGAAATTTTTAATAACGAACATAGGGTGAACAATGGTAGAGCTATTTATGGTTTAAATGATGAATATGATAGTCCCTTCAAACAGAATGCTCCATTACTGTCTCCTTCAAAGTATAATAAAAATGCTATAGATAACTATGATCAACAAAATAATAAAAAATCGAAAAATATTCAAAGTATAGATATAACATCTCCATGGAGAATTTATTGTTATATTATTACATTTTGGGCTCCAGGTTCAATATTAAAACTTTGTGGTATGCCAAAGAAGGAAAGACAAATGGCTTGGAGAGAAAAAGTTGCTTTACTTTCTTGTATCTTATATTTAGGTGCACTTGTTGCTTTCTTAACTTTTGGCTTTACAAGAACTGTTTGTAATAAAACTGTTAATAGAATGAGAAATAATGAAGTTAGTACTGGCTATCTAATAATTAATGGTAAAGCATATGATTTAACATCGTCATCTCATCCTGCAGCTGCTGGTATCAGTGCGGGTTCAAATATTCTTTATCCTCCAATCAATGCTGGTGGTAAAGATGCTTCCTTCCTATTTCAAAACGTAAATGGTAATTGTAAAGGCTTAATCACTCCAAAGGATAATTGTTCAATACCTTATGATGATGATTCATTGGCTTGGTATATGCCATGTAAAGTTTTTGCTCAAGATGGTTCCTCAAAGCCAAATTTTACTGAATCTGAATATTATAATGGTTGGGCTTGTCATACTTCATCGTCTGCAAGAGAAGCTTATTATGGATTAACAAGTGCTGGTGATATCTATTTCACTTGGGATGATATCAAGAATAGTACTAGAAACTTAGTGGTATATTCTGGAAATGTTCTAGATTTGGATTTAATCAGTTGGATTCAAAATTCTGATGTTGATTATCCTGAACTATTTGATGAATTAGAAGCTGCTTCATTATATGGTTATGATATATCACTATTACTAGCAAATTCTGTTGATAGAAAAGCAGCTAAATGTCTTTCTGAAATAATCAAGGTGGGTGTCATCGATTCTGATACAATTGGTTGTATTGCCTCTGAAGTTGTCCTTTATGTTTCACTTGTATTTATCCTATCAATCGTTTTGGCCAAGTTTATCGTGGCATGTTATTTTAAATGGGTTATAGCACCTAAACAAGGTGCCGATGTTGTTGATAGTAAGGAAATGAACAGAAGAGCTAATGAAACTGATGATTGGGCCGATAGAGATCTTCCAGCTCCAATTAAGATTCAAACGTTATTACGAGGTCAACAACATTATGATCAACAGCGTCCTCAATCAAGATTGAACTTCTTGCGTAATTCAAGGTATAATAACCTAAATTCTAATTATGATGGTATTAATGATTTTGAGTATGATACTTATACAAGAACTACTACCAATAACAATGGTGGTCTTTCTGCCAATAATAATCAGAATAGAAATATCAATAACGGCAACAGTAACGAATTTGGAACAATGACCACAATGTCAATTCAAGCAGCTCAACAACAATCACAAATTCAACAACAAAGTCAAAATCAACCAACTGAATTAAGAAATATCTTTAATAACGTGACCTCTTTAGATCCAGAAGTAATTCATCCAAATGTTGTTCCTCAAACTCCAATTGATTATCAACCATATGGGTTTCCATTTGCTCATGCAATAGCTCTTGTAACTTGCTACTCAGAAGATGAAGAAGGTTTAAGAACAACACTTGATTCCATTGCTACTACTGACTACCCAAACTCTCATAAACTTATCTTGATTCTTTGTGATGGTTTGATTAAGGGTTCTGGTAATGATAAAACTACACCTGAAATTGCTCTTTCAATGATGACTGATTTAACTGTTGAATCTCATTTAGTTCAACCTTATTCTTATGTCTCTGTTGCACAAGGTTCCAAAAGACATAATATGGCCAAAGTCTATTCAGGATTTTATAAATATGATGATGCCAGTATTCCAATTGAGAAACAGCAAAGAGTTCCCATCGTTACAATTGTTAAATGTGGTACTCCAAGTGAGTCATCATCTTCAAAACCTGGTAATAGAGGTAAACGTGATTCACAAATTATTTTGATGTCTTTTTTCCAAAAGATAACGTTTGATGAAAGAATGACTGAATTAGAATATGATATCCTATTAAATATCTGGAAAGTTACTGGATTGCTGGCTGATCTATATGAAGTTGTGTTGATGGTAGATGCGGATACTAAAGTATACCCAGATTCTTTAACTCATATGATTGGTGCAATGGTTAAAGATCCTGAAATTATGGGTCTATGTGGTGAAACTAAAATTGCCAATAAACGTCAATCTTGGGTTACTGCCATTCAAGTCTTTGAATATTTTATTTCACATCATCAATCAAAGGCATTCGAATCCGCCTTTGGTGGGGTTACTTGTCTACCTGGTTGTTTTTGTATGTACAGAATTAAAACTCCAAAGGGTAATAATGGCTATTGGGTTCCTATATTGGCTAATCCTGATATTGTTGAGAGATATTCCGATAATGTGGTTGATACATTGCATAAAAAGAATTTGTTATTGTTAGGTGAAGACAGATATCTATCTTGTTTAATGTTGAAGACTTTTCCTAAAAGAAAACAAATATTCATTCCAAAAGCTGTTTGTAAAACTGTTGTTCCCGATAAATTTAAGGTCTTGTTATCGCAAAGAAGACGTTGGATTAACTCAACTGTTCATAATTTGATGGAATTGGTTTTAGTTAAAGACCTATGTGGTACTTTTTGCTTCTCAATGCAATTTGTTATTGGAATGGAATTGGTTGGTACTTTAGTATTACCGACTGCTATTAGCTTTACATTATACGTTGTTATCCAAGCAATTGTCTCAAAACCAACGCCTATTCTTTCTCTTATCCTTTTGGGTATCATTCTTGGTGTTCCTGGGTTGATCATTATCGTTACTGCTTCCCGTTGGTCCTACATTGTTTGGATGATCATTTATA
>JAJMFI010000227.1:0-18642 GCA_030574595.1 Ruyongia chambardii
TATTACACCCAAGTGCTGCTACTGAAGCCAAGACACATAAATTAAAGACTTTAGTCCAAGCTCCAAGATCATACTTCATGGATGTTAAGTGTCCAGGTTGTTTACAAATCACAACTGTCTTTTCCCATGCTCAAACTGCTGTCACCTGTGATGCTTGTGCCACTGTTTTAACAAAACCAACTGGTGGTAAGGCTAGATTAACTGAAGGTTGTTCATTCAGAAGAAAATAGATTATTAAATTGGTTCAATTTCCTCTCTTTTTTTAAAGATGATTCTGGTGTGCTCTTCTTTTTTCTAATTCAACTCCATTTGCATTTTCATTTCTAATTTCCAATTTCATTTCAAAACAAATTCTTTTTAGAAAGCATCGAACATTAATTAAATCAAAATAATCAATGAATAATTCAATCTATATTTTATTTTAATGTAATGAAATATGAAATATAAATGAATGATTATAAAAAGAATACATGTGTAAATCAATAATAAAGAGGGAAATAATGAAAAAATCAAATATATATATATATATCTAAAAAAATCACAAAAAAAATTTCTGTTATAAGTACTACCCTATTCATTTTAAAAGTTTATCTTTCTAATTTATCCCATTATTTGTTAACTAAATATTAATTCTTAATATTGAATTGAATATTGTAGTCTCTTTAAATTTAAAATTTAGTAGAATTGGTACTAGTAATAATAGTAGTAATAATAGCCGTTACTTAATCGTATAACTAAAAAAGCCCGCTTTGCTAAGTCTAAGTCCCTAATTAATAAATACTAATGTGTATTTTACATTTAATTGAACACATGGACAAGAACACTATCCATATACTCTGTTACTTATAAGATCTTTATCTATACATTAGTATAATTTCATGATTAAGATAGTATTATAAATTATGAACCCTTCACATTTTCAATCTGATCAATCAAAATTTCAATTTCAGGAACAGATAAAAAATTTCAACTTCCCTAAAAGGGGCACACCATACCCTACTACTAATATTAGTATTGAACCAATTAGAAATCAAAAATTATTAGTTCAAAGGGCAATGATTCCTACCATGTATACTTCTCCCACAAAGCCTGTGGGTCTGGTAGGTATCAGATCAACGCCACCCCAGATTCCATTAATCAATACAGTGTCAAACTCAGAAAACAGCAACAATAACTTCAATAGCAACAATAACTTCAACAACAATAATAATAGTAATACAAATTCTCCAAATCAATTACAAAGAAGGGTATGGGTTATTAGAACTGGTGGTACTCCTACTTCAATCTATGTTAGACAAGATGATTTGATTGATGATTTAAAGGCCATGATTCTTCAAAAATTCCCTACTACTTTGGCTAAATGTTGTGATCCTTCAGATATGTCAATATCGTTGGATATATCAACCCTAAGATTTGTTGATACTGCTACTTTCAATAACAACAGTAATAATAATAACATTAACAATAACAATAACAGTAGTAATAATAATATCATCAATAGTAATAATTATACCATTTCAGAATCTCCTATAATACCAACCATATCGTTTAATCCAATAACTGGTAGAAAATTTTATACTCCAAATTCAAATTTAAGTGTAATAACTTCTGTCAATAACTCTTCAAATAATTCTTCATTTTCAAATGTTAATTCGCCAATATCACCATTACCAGTATCATTATCATTACCATTATCATCAAATTCAAATCCAAATTTAAATCCAAATTCAAATTCAAAATTATTATCCTTCAGTTTTAAACAAAATACTAATATAAATGATTTAAATAATATCAATTCTTCAATAACAACTATTTCAAATACAAGTTGTGGTAATTCAAATCTTAATAATAATGATTTTAATAATAGTTATAATGAAGATGATAATAATAACTTTGATAATAGCTTCAATGATTTGAACAATGTTGATAGTAGCACTACCACCACCACTACCACTACTAATAATACTACTACTACTAATAATAATATTAATAATAGCAATAGTATAACGTTAAGGAATAGATCTCATTCTCCAGCAACAGATTTATTAACTTTTAAGCCTGATATTTCAATCTTTTCAATCATTGATTCATATTTCCCAAATGGTATAATGAATATTGATCATCCATTTATAATAGAAATACCCAAATTAAATACAAATAATTTAGATTATGATCAGCAAAGAGATCTTGATACATTTGATGAATTGGATTCTAACAATTACAATAGCAACTTCACAAGTAATAATTATAATCATAGAAGAATCAACTCATTACCAAATAATCCAAGTTATGCTAATACTCGTAATAATAGTAACAACAATTCCAGTAATAATAATAATAATAGTAATAATAATAATAATAGTAATAATAATAATAATAATAATAGATTGTCAATATCATCATCTTTTCAGAATATCAATTTAAATCAACAGCCAAATCAAATTCAATTATCACAAAGTAATAATGAACAGATTAGTAATTCAAATGCTGTGTTATTACTACCTAAAGGGTATAATGAACAACTAAGAAGAAATAATAATAACAATTCTAATAATCATAATAGCAATAAGAATAATAGCAATAAGAACAATAATAAAAACAACAATATTAATAATAATTTCAATTATAGCAGTAAACCTACAACTGATGCAATCTCTACAAATCGTTCCTCTGCGAAGAGAACGAGTAGTTCTTCTGAAAAGAAAACAACCAAGAACAACAACAGTAGTAGTAAAAATGTCATCACAACTAATCTAAGTTCAAATGTGACCTCAAATAATCAAGATCAAAATCAGAATCAGAATCAAATTCAAAATGAAAATTTGGGTAAAAAGAATGCTACCAATGCAATGGCTAAAGTATTACCAAGTATAAACGTTCTAATTGTAGAGGATAACTTGATTAACTTAAGAATTTTATCAAATTATTTAGGTAGACATAGAATTCATTATGATACAGCTAAGAATGGGCAAGAAGCTTTGGATAAATGGAGAATGGGTGGTTTCCATCTAGTCTTGATGGATATTCAATTACCTGTTATGTCTGGTATTGATGCAACTAAAGAGATTAGAAGATTAGAAAAATCAAATATGATTGGGGTCTTTGCAAATTCTGAAGTTGATTATTCATCTGTCCTTAATGATCAAGATAAATTGGATGTTAATGTCTTTAGATCTCCAGTCATCATTGTTGCCCTTACTGCAAGTAATTTGAAACAAGATAAACAAGAGGCATTAGCTGCTGGTTGTAATGATTATTTAACAAAACCGGTCAATTTAGATTGGTTATTGAATAAAATTACTGAATGGGGTTGTATGCAAGCACTAATAGATTTTGATGGTTGGAAATCAGGTGAAAGAATGACCAACATATCTGCATTACCCACTCTAACAAGAAAGAGGTCTTCCAAAAGAGCTGTTCAACAGGTTGAACAATTGCAACAACAGAAGTCAATAGCTCAAAAATAGATTACTTAAGATTAACATTTACATAATGATCATTGAATAAACTAATTAATATGTGTTAAAATCTACAAAACTTAGTTCTTTTGTAATTATGTACTTATAATGCAGATTAACATCTATATATTATAATCTGTTATGCAAATTTGGTAGACTGGGATCTTTTTTGGTTTTATTTACTCTATATATATATAAATGTTTTCTCATTGTAACAGCTGTAATCATACTTTACTTTTCAATTTTAAATAGAGGATAATATCTGTGGAAATTTTCTTGTTGTGTAACAAGTTTACCATCAACTCCTGCTACCTTATTGGATTTAATGCTTAGCGATATACCTATACAACTCCTTTGTAACTCTTTGAACCAATCAATCCATGACTCCTTACTTAGCCTCATTCCTAATGCAGGATCAACATCATTTATCTTATCTATAACAGTCTTCAAGTTGGATGATATCCGTTTAGTTAAATCAACTTCATTTGATAGTGAAACTGTATTACTTTCATTTAGATATTCATCATATGTGGGACATTGTGGAACACCAACAGATGAATATGGTTTCATTCTCAGACCGAATAACAATGATTTAGATGTGAATTCAAAATCTGGAGTCTTGCAAAATCCTTTATTCTCCAAAACTGTCAAATTTATCAATTGAAGATGATTTAATAGATCATATGTTCTGTATTGAACAATCATTAATTCTAATTTTGAAATCGTCTCTTGTAAAATTGGAATAATATTATCTCTCTTATATTCATATTTGGCCTTATATTTAGCTTTTACATCACCCTTTTTCTTATTCAGGTTGATTTTCATCTTTTTAATTGAGGCTATCTTATATTCATTAGCAGTAATGATTCTTTGTAATAAAAGTATTAATTGGGTTATCAAGTAACTGGAATACCAATACATTGATTTATATTCCCAAGGTTTATAGATACTTAGTTCAAACCCTCTTAATACAACTTGGTTCATAATATCTAGTTTCTGCAACAATAGCCATGAAGAAATTGGTAAAACAAGTGTCATTTCATTATTAAACTGAAATTGATCTGTAATACCAAATACATTAGATAATTCAGATTCTAATTTTTCTGAGCCAGCTTGTAAAGTATCATATAAGACAATCATTCTTGAAAGGTGTTGTCTTTGACGACAATTATTTTGACTTAATGTGTTATACCATTCAAAATAAACTAAACTGATTTGTTCTAGTAGTTCATTAACCTTTCCCTTAACAATTTCATTACTATTATTGAGAATATCGGTATCAGTAGCGCTTACCATACCTAAATCTTTCAATAATAATTCTGAAAAGCTCATAACACCTAAGACGGACCTATCATTTCTCACTAGAAACAACTGGAAAAATGCTCTTGCTATCACATTAATATTTCTATGACTAAAATCTATACAAAACATTTTTAATTCAAAAATATTTTTTTGATCAACAATCTTAAATAGATAGATGAAATCATCCGCCATCTGTTTTAATGATCTATAATCATCATCCATAGGAGATATTAAATCTTTTCTTGGGGTTCGATTATCCAGTCTTTTTTGGAGTTTGTAACTGAAAGTTCCTGGTATATCTGGAATTGTATTTAAATATGCAACTTCGCTTATTAGATAATCAGAATCTTTTAAAATTGAACTAAATGGAGACATATCAACCAAGTAGTTGTTAGAAACTGATAATGTAAGATAACTTGGTAATCCAAAAAACGATTTAAGTACACTAAGTATTGTTTTTAATGTAACAGCATCTCGTTCACCTTTATAATGATCATCTAAGAATTGAATCGATGAGGTTATCAATTTCAATACCTCACTGGATTCTACCATTGAAATAATATCAAGATTCATTGATTGAAGATTTATATCTTCTTCTTCATAAACAACACCGCTAGTCCCAAGAGAAATGCAAATTCTTACGAAATTCAAAGACCCAAGAACCACTGATCTGAATACTTTATGAATCAACTGAGACTCTAAAGAATCGTTCACAGGTTGACCAAATGTACAACTTCTCATCCCATCTCTTGGATTCTTATTATAATTTATTAATATTTCTTGAACATATTGATTACTTAGAACAGTCACATACAATGGATTGTTAGCAAGCCATACAAATAATGATCTGAACAATTTATCACTTAATCCCAATACTTCATGTAAAGATCTTCCAATATTCATATCAAAGTTCTCTTCCTCTTCAGTCAATTGTATCAAACCAGAATCAAGTTTTGGGTTCATCATTTCTAATGCATGAGTACCTTCGAATAATGAAAATCCTGGACTCTTTATTATAACATCGTTCTTTAGTTTTTTTGTATTTTCCAATAAAAAATCTGTAATATCAACAAATTCAGATTCATTTATTGATAGATCGTCAAGACCTAATTTAAGAGTAAGATTCGTTAGTATCGTAGGCAATATGATATCAGCTATATAATACATGTATGCTTACTATTAATTGCCTGCTCGATCATCTCATTCAGTCACTGAAATCACTATTATTCTACTTATTTTGGTGCGTTTTATATGTCTCTCATGCATTCTTCGTTAATTTACTTCTGTAGGTTTTTTTGAACGATTTTTCGATTATCAAACCCTTGGAGACTGACACAATATGCACAACTCAAGCACTGATTAAGTGTAGGTTAAGAAATTTCAACTTTTAATAGTATCTATAATGATTCTAGCTAGACTCTCTATGAAATCAACAAATATTTGAAGTTAGAGCTTCCAAATTGATTGAATTAGAAGTTAATCTTTATTGTTCTGATCTTGACTTCCTAATTAGGAAGTAAAATAGCTAATGAACTTTCATGAAGAAACCCTTTAATAATGGCAAACAATATATAATAATAAACTCATCTCTGCTTTCAGATAATAATTGCTAATCGCCTTTTGATATTACACGAACATTCTTATAGATGTCTACATCAGCTAATAATAAGAGGAAGATTCCAGAATCACCTTCACAATCACAAGTGGTCAAGAAGAGCAAAAAGGATAATCTAAAGAAAGACTGGCCAAGTTGGTTGAGGGATCTAGAAAGAATACACTTTAGATTAAATACTTATCTTACATTTTTATCATCTAGAAAACACATAATACCCAAATTTGATACTATAAAGGTTCCAGTAGAGAAACAACTAGGAATAAATTTGAGCTTTGAAGATGTTGCTAAGGTTGTAGCATTGATTCCTGATGATCTACTGTTTCATTATGTGGATGAACATCAGTTAAATGTGGAAAAGAAGAAATATGAATACCACAAGGGGTTTATTCAGAAGGACATTGATATGTTTGAACTAAAGGATTCAGAACCAACAAAGCAGATTCTAATTCTCGAATTTGTTGATGGTGACCTTTCCAAATCAAAGTCAAAATCAACATTTTATACAGAAATGAAAGTACCGACATATACTCCAGAGTCTATGAAGAAATTAATAGCCAAAAGAGACTTGAAGTTCATAAAGGCTGCAAACGGTTTTTTGAACAAATGTCATAATGAAAACATTGATCCTTTGAAAAGGCTTGCTGAAATTTCAGGCCAATATCTACCTGAAACTAAAGAGTTTGAAGATCCAATTCAACAAATGATTGCTAATAGAAGACTTGGCCCAGGTGCTGAAAGACCTACAATCTCTGAAATGATAGATATAATAAAGACAACGAACTATAAAGATCAAATATCAGGCTCTTTTGTTTTGCCTGAACATCAAGCTACATATGAAATTTTGGATTTTGATATTTCAGATAATCTAAAGGAGGCTATTAATATTAAAGGATTTTATTCGCATCAAGCAGAAGCTTTAAATGCTATCAATAAAGGTGATAATGTTATTGTTTCAACATCCACCTCATCAGGTAAATCATTAATATATCAATTGCCAGTTTTGAATACACTTGAAAATGTTGCAAGCGCCTCTGCAATGTATATTTTCCCCACAAAGGCATTAGCTCAAGATCAGAAGAGAGCTTTTCAAACATTGATGAACAGAATGATGCTTACCTCCTTAGTGGATACATTTGATGGTGATACAGACTCTGATTCCAGGATTACCATTAAACATAATGCCAGGGTCATATTTACAAATCCAGATATGTTGCACACCAGTATTCTGCCTAATCATAGATCTTGGAGACACTTTCTATTAAACTTGAAATATGTGGTTATTGACGAATTACATACCTACAAAGGTTTATTTGGGTCACATGTTGCCTTGATTATGAGAAGACTGAGAAGAGTTTGTGAATTTCTAGGAAACTACCAACTACAGTTTATATCATGCTCTGCTACTTTGAAGGATCCGATTAAACATATGACTAATATCTTTGGAATTACAGCTGATGAAATCACTCATATTGATAATGATGGCTCTCCAAGCGGTGAAAAGAATCTTGTTGTTTGGAATCCTCCATTTATTAGTCCTAAAGATATCACCTCTGGTAGGCAAAACTTTATTAATGAAACAGCTAAGATACTTGTCCAATTAGTATTAAATAACGTTAGAACAATTGCATTTTGTTATGTTCGTCGTGTTTGTGAACTTTTGATGAAAGAAGTGAGAAACCTCTTCATGGAACTGAAAAAACCAGAATTAGTATCTCAAGTAATGAGTTATAGAGGTGGTTATTCAGCTTCTGATAGACGTGAAATTGAAAAGGAAATGTTTCATGGTAATCTTTCTGCCATTATTTCCACAAATGCATTAGAATTAGGTATTGATATTGGTAATTTGGACTCTGTCTTGATGTGTGGATTCCCATTGTCATTATCAAATTTTCATCAACAGAGTGGTAGAGCTGGTAGACGTAATAAAGATTCATTGACGTTAGTTGTTGGATCAGATTCTCCGGTTGATCAACATTATATGGCACATCCAGAACTACTTTTGGAAAAAGAATTTCAAGAACTGGTGCTAGATTTTGAGAACGTTCTGATTCTGCAAGGTCATTTACAATGTGCTGCTTTTGAAATACCTATTAGAGACGCAGATTCTAGATTCTTTCCTAATATGGATAAAGTATTAAATAGATTAGATAGAGAAGGTACCGAATATCATACAACAAATAGATATTTGCCATGGCCTTCTAAGATGGTATCAATTAGAGGGATTGAGGAAGATCAATATGCTGTTGTTGATATTACTAACAATAGAAATATTGTTATAGAGGAAATAGAAGCATCAAGAACAAGCTTCACATTATATGAAGGTGGTATCTTCATCCATCAAGGGTATGCATACTTGGTTCGTGAATTTAACTCAGAAGATCATTATGCAAAAGTAGAAAGAGTTGATGTTGATTGGGTTACAAGCCAAAGAGATTTTACTGATGTTGATCCTAAGGAAATTGAATTAGTTAGATCAATTGATAAGAGTGATATTCCAGTTTACTTCGGTAAGATCTTAACTACAATCATTGTCTTTGGTTTCTTTAAGGTTGATAAACATAAGCGTATATTAGATGCTGTTGAAGTTCACAATCCACCGATACTTATTCATTCAAAGGGCTTTTGGATAGATATACCGAATATTGCACTTGATTTGATTAAGTTAAAGAGCCTGAATGCCTCTGGTGGTATTCATGCTGCTCAACATGCCATTATGGGTCTCCTTCCTTTAGTTATCGTTGCGGGTGTTGATGAAATACATACAGAATGTAAAGCTCCAGAAAAAGAATTTGCAGAAAGACAAACGACCAGAAAGAGACCTGCAAGATTAATCTTTAATGACGCTAAAGGTGGGAGAAATGGTTCAGGTCTATGCATCAAAGCATTTGATCATATTCATACAATATTAAATGATGCTCTTACTAGAGTCTTAGAATGTCCATGTGAGTACGGTTGTCCAGACTGTGTTGCTGCTGCCTTTTGCAAAGAAAATAGTTTAGTTTTAAGTAAGCCGGCTTGTTTAATTATATTGTATGTTATATTAGGTAAGGAGTTTGATCTAAATGATATTCTTGATGGTCCAGAACCAAATATGCCAGACATCAAAACAGAAACTATAGAACCAGTCGGTCTTCCAGTTAAGTTTGCATCAGATGTTCAAATTATTGACGTTCGAACTGCTAAAGAACCATTGATCAAAATCGAAGATAATGAAATTGAATTAGTAACTGTTGCTAGAAATTTAAACAATGGCCATGTATTGGAAATTGAGAACGATGAAGCAGAAGTTAAAAGGCAAGAATCGGATAATGATGATCTTGATAACTTACTTACAAGAGTATAAAATATTAGTTTGCTGTCTTTAGTGGATCATTCATTGCTCATTAAAAAAAATTTAATACACAAAACTATTATCAACAGTATAGAGCTTAAAGCAGTAATTCTATTTGTTAATTGAACCTATGATTGATAATTTTCTACCTAGTCCTGACATTGATGGCTTCTTTGCTAGTGACATACGACGACCCAATGTATTCTGTCTCTTCATTGTCTTCACATTGACAGCGGGGACGTCATAATCATCTACATGACGATCAACAGGGGCTTTCTCAATTGATGATCCTGTGTTTTCACTAACAGTACTACCAGTTCTTGAGCCTAATGAGGGCTTTGGTCTTAATTTTTCGGAATAAGTTCTTGCAGAGGTTTTTGGTAAGAATTTTCTCTTTGATAATCTAAATACTTGACCAACTGGCTTTAGATAAATTGAAGCTAATGAGCCAATGTTTAATTCTAATTCTTCCAAAATTAATGGATCTAATTGTTCATGCTCACTTGAAATTACAGGGAACTCACCTGCCACAATATCCAAAGCTGTACCAGGAAATTTATCTTGGACTGATAATAATCTCCAATAAAAGAATGCTCTATCTCTAACATCAGGGTTATCAACTTTTTCAGTTGCAATTTTTAATAATTTTATAACAGTCTTTTCATTCTTTTCAGGTGATTTTATAAACATTTTAACAGCTGCAGTTAATGAAGCTAATTGAACCTCTGATTGATCCTCAATAAATGTAAACGTTAAATCTTGAATTATTGAATCTGATTTTTTAATAGCTTCAGAATATTCACCAACTATCCAAATCAATGATACTCTTGCCTCCTTTTCTTCAGTCATATCTATATTTTTAATTACCTTTTTAACAACAAAATCAAATTGTCCTTTATATCTTCTCAAGATATTCTTAAAGACAATAACAGATTCTTGAACCACATAATCTATACCACTATCCATGATATCTAGTAGAACATCAACACATTTATCAGCTGCAGATTCTAGTTTAACAGCTAAGTTACCAATAGCTCTAACAGCCTTTCTTGACATTTGTATATCCACCTCAGTAGCATATTTAGATAATTCATCCAATACAATAGATAAATTTAAATCTGATGCCAATAGATAAATGATTTCTAATTTTGAATCTTTGACATATATTGGATCATTATAACCACAGAAGAACAATGTTACATCAAATGAAATTAGATTTGGTTTACTCAAAATTAGAAGAATAACATTTCTTAATATTAAAAATTGAATTTCATAAGGTTTAGATAATAATGAAGTTAATGAATTAGCTAACTTTCTTGAGATATAATCTTCAATTGTATCAATAAAATTTAATAGATACATTAAAACTTTAAAACAATTCAATACAATTGCTGAATTATTATGTTGTAAATGTGGTATAATCTTATCAATAAGAATTTCAGCATCATCATGAGTATCTGGAATATAATTCATTAAAGAGTTTAAGATTGATATTTGATACCATTCATCAGTTCTTGGTAATAGTTCAATCAATGTTAATGCATGTCTCTTATTAATCTTTAAATTTAAATTTAATTTAGAATCAGATTTTTCAATAATATCATTTAATACAGTTAAACAACTTGATACTATAATTGGATTTGAATCATTTAATGAATGATTCAATTCATCAATAAACTCTTCCTTAATAACTAATTGAGGATCCTTTTCAAACAATGAAGCAATGGCAAATATTGCTGTCTTTCTAATCATTGGATCAATTTTTTGAGAATTTAAATTAAAATGAATAGGTTCAATTGATGATTTAATAAATTCCTTTATTGGTATAGCAGAAATATTTCTTAAGGCTAATATAACAATGGGTATTATCTTTGAATTCAAATCATTTAAGATGATGGGTAAAGCATTTAAAGCTATATCAGGTCTTAATACTGAATATTCATTAATATAATGATAACACATTCTCTTTATCTCCAAATCATCATATTGAAAGAATTGATCTATAATTTCAGGATATAGATATGCCATATCAGTATTACCCATTGAAACATTAGCAATAATTTGCCTTAGAATGATCTTTTTCTTTGGAATATTAGATTTCTTTGGGTCTAATTGTTTTAATTCATGTTGAATCTCACTTGCTCTAAACTATATTTATAATTGAGATACATGTCAGTTAGTAAAATAATTTGTTAAGGGTGGAAGAACTTGATAACTTACTTTGGCAAACAATTTATGGTCACTCATAATTTTCCAAATATTTGTATTATAAGTTTACCTTATAGAGAGATCTAACTAGCTAGCGAGTAAAGTAATATATTTAAATAATGTTGTTTATAAAGTATTAATTGACGATTTAACCATTGGTGTAATTCCCGAATTTCTTTGATTCCCAAAAACTCCTGTCATCACGTGACCCCTCGGAATTGGTTTTTGTGGTTTTTCTTCTAGAAAATAATAAATAAAAAATAAATAAAAAAAATAAAACCACTCCATATTTTAGAAAAGCTATATAACCTTATCAAAACAATTTGCCATTCATATTTAAACTAATCATATTATTACTATTATAGTTATTATAACAGGTAAAGATAACTAATGAAGTTCACGTATACATTTTCTACAGTTTTAGTACTTATACTATCTAGTACAGTCTTATCAAAGAGATTATTTGATGTTAAAGGATTTAAGGATCAAGCAACAAAACTGGAAAAGAGAAAGAATGAATTAGATTTAGAATCAGAGACACTTAAAATATTTGAGAAACAAAATCATGGATTAAATTTACCATTATATCAATCACCAATAGATGAAGATGGTAATCAAATATATATTCCAAAGGGTGAAGAACCAACAAGGGGTCCAACATTTTTAATATCACCATTATCAATTATAAAAGAAATTTCAATATTTTCAACATATATTAGAAATAATTTAGAAATTTCATCAAGATTTAATAATGGTAAATTACAATCAATAATTTTTTCACCAACAAATGAAGCAATTAATTCATTAAATTATAAACCATGGGAATTTCCAAATAGGATTAATTTAATGAAGGATAATGAAGAGGAACAAGAATTTAAGAGTCAAAAGAATATAAATGATTTTATTGAATCACATATTGTTAATGATGAAATAAATTTTAGTGTTATGAATAATAAGAAGAAAGGAGTTAAATTTACCACAATGAATGGTAAAATAATTAAATTAATTAATGAAAATGGTGAATATTATGTTACATCAAGAATTGATGGTGAAGATCAAGGATGGATTAAAGTTGAAAATATTATTACAACTGATAATGGTGTATTATTAATTATTGGTTCAAGTTTAACTTTACCAAACTTTAACTAAAATTTTAATTCAAATTATCTAGTATATAGTTTTATAATTTATCCAATTATATTTGATATAAAGTATTTTGTAGTTGAATGAAATAACGGGAATACGAATATATTTTCGGGAATACGAAGAATTTCGGAAAAATACTATCTTCTCAGTAAAAGAATATATATATATATATATATAATCATGCACAATGGTATTTATTTATTCATATAATGATTTAATATAATAATTGATTTACTTATCAAGCATTGTTAATAATTGATTAAAACAAGAAGAGTAAATCAAATAATCAAAAAAGATATAAAAATTTTTAATAATAAATGATTATTTAATTTTATTAGCAACTCAATAGAACAATAAATAATATTAACCAACAACTAAAAATAAATAAATAAATAAAAACTTTATAATAAATATAACAAGTATATAATGTATATAATAGGATATTATAAATAGGGTATTATAAATTATATATAATATATAATATATAATATACTAAAATATATCAAATATAATAAGTATAATAAGTTTAATAGCAAAATATCATTAATAGCAAGTTTATTAGTATAAAGAATAAGCAACAGCAAGGAAAAAAAACATGACAATAAATTAATGACACAAAATATTCCCTAGTCTCAAGACCACCGGCGTCTCCAATACGCGACAACGCGTATGACGTAATATCTTATTATACTTACTAATACTATTAATAATAATAATAAATCATTGGTAGTAGTGACACACCGAGAATAGGACTAGGACCACATATCTAACTATCTTCCTTAACTATACCAGTCTAGACCAGACCATAGACCTTCACAGCGGGTGGCACAATAATAGTAATAATAATAATAATTCAAATTTCCATTCCATATTATTTCGCCCTCCCTCCTCTTCCCTCTGCCTTCCATACTTGTCCCCCCTCAAAATGGGAAATTAGCATAAAATTAAAATAAAAAAAGTTTGTTAGTGAGAATCAGCTTAAAATTTACTTAAATTTTTATTTATAAAGATGGCTAATATTCTCAAGTTTCTCTAAGCAATTAAATTATATTCTACTGTATTTAAAATTTTTATTATAAAAATGTTTGCTAATAACTTTTCTAATAAAGATCCTGCTCCTCCTAATATTGAGCCGCTCATATCGTCATCATCTACTCCTCCTACTTCTTCTTCTTCTTCTTCTAATTTTAATAGTACAAGATCTACTGCGGAACAAGTTGATTCTAGTAATTTTGGGCTAAATAACCCTGCTACTATAAATAGAGAATTATTTGCCACTTCAAATAACAACATCAATAACACTAATAATAATAACAATAATAATAATAATAATAACAATAATATGATTTGGAATAATAACAATAATAACAGTTATTTACATTCATCTAATAATAAATCTATTAATAATGATGATACTACTTGGATTCCAAGAAGATTCTCTGCAGATTCTTCATTAAATTCAAAGTTTTCTTCTTTAAATTTGACTAATAATAATACAAACAGTAATAATAATAATAATAATATTAATATTAATCAATTATCTTCTTCTATCTGCTCTATTCAACAACCTTTTACTAATTCTATTCAACAACCTTTTACTAATTCTATTCAACAACCTTCACTCTTGAATTCAAATCAACAACAACAGTTGAGTGATGAAACTTATATGGCTCAATTAGATTCAAAATTAAATGTCTACTTTAGTGAAAATTTAGGTCTTTGTGGTTCATCAATCACATATTCAAAGTTATTTACAAGTTTACCTTCTTTAAAATCAAACTTAATTTCAAATGATTCACAAGATTTTGGTAATAATTTAAATAATATTGATGATAAATTTTATCTTGTCTGCTTTAAATTTGGTAGATTAGATGTTTTTAACCATAAGTCTAATAATTCATCTAATTCTAATTCTAATAATATTGATTTGGGTGATGGTTCTTTAACTAATGTTAATCAAAATGATTTAATCATTGTTGAAGCTGATAGAGGATTTGATTTAGGTAAAGTCTTACAAAGAGTTACTATTGCTCAAGCTAGAATTATTAAAGATATGTTAATTAAGGATCAAATGGCAGCAATTAATAATATTACTAATCCAGATAATAATAATAATTCAAATCATAATTTAAATAAAATTATTTTCAAAAAAATTTTAAGATTGGCAAGTAATTTGGAAATTTCAAAAGTTTGGAATAAGATTAATGATGAAATTGATGCATTAAATGTTTGTCATAAATTAGCATCAACTAATGGTGCAATTATAATTGATAATAGTTCAAATGATGGATTTAATGATAATCAAAGTCAAATTCAAACTCAAACTCAAACTCCAATTACAAATAACAGTACTACTAATAACGGTTTGGAAAACGTTTCAAATATGAAGATCTTATCTGCTGAATATCAATATGATCGTAAAAAATTGACATTTTATTATTCAGCTAATCAAAGAGTTGATTTTAGAATATTGGTAAAATTATTGTTTAAAGTATTTAGAACAAGAATTTGGATGTGTAATGTTACTAATCCATTGACTATCTCATTGGCTTCCTCAATCTTACCAACTACTTCATCTTCAAATACTTTTACTTCATTATCATCTGGTGGTTCAAATAATCCAAATATTAGTCTATCATTTGGTAGTACTTCTAATAATTCAAGTGCTGGTTCAATAGTTGATGGTTTGATTCAAAATTCTAATATACTACCAACCTCTAACTATTATGATTATAATACTTTTTCAAGATCAAGAGTTGGATCAATTGAAAGTGTTGAATCTCAAAATCAAAACCAAAATCAAAATCAAATTCCAAATCAAATCACCAACAATAATAATAATAACAATAATAATAATAATAATAGAGGTCATAGTCAATCATTCTCTTTTTCAAATCAACAATTACCAACTACTGCAAGTTCTTCAACTTCGTCAAATAATACATCCCCATTCAGAGTTAATAGATTTAATTCTGTTGGTTCAATTGGTTGTCATCAACATTTTGATCCTCAATTTGGTAATTTAAATGAATTTGTCAACAATGAATATGGATTTTTATTCAATCGTCCTCAACAACAACAACAACAGCAAAATCAACCACAACAACAACAACAGTTATTTGCTGATAATTTATCACCATCAACTTCTAATCAATTAGGTTCATATCAATTCAATCTTTATAAAGATTTTACAAATAACAATAATCCAGAATTTTCTAATCAAGATCATCAACTCAATTATAATTCATCATCATCATCTACTAATGCTGCTTTTACTCCAACAGTTGTGGCAGCACCATTTTCACCAAAATCTATTTGGAATTAAAATTGGGATGAATTTATAGCTACTACTTATACTTATACTATTACTACTACTATTTTACTACTACTATTACTACTACTGCTATTACTATTACTATTACTTTTAAAAATGCTATTGACGCTACTACTGCTATTATTGTCACTTATTCTATGCTACTTCCAGTACACTATATTTTTTGTGTGCTTTAAACATTTATATGAAATTAAATATTATTGTTATAATAATACTAGAGCTTTTAAAAATAGATTAATAAACATTAAGAAAAAATTAGGGGGGTGTGTTAACAAATAATTAAATTAATCATATTGCCCCCAATATATCTCAAATCAAACGGTTATTGAACTGCCTACAAGGAAAAGGTAGAATTATAGAATTTTATAATATTATGGGAAAGAAAAGGGAGTTTTAATCTTTAATCCTTAATAATACCACTACTGGAATTAGTGGTCTTTTTATTAATGGATATTTTTATATTTGCTATTATCTTTAAATTGCATTAAAACGACATGTGTTGGACTTATTCTGTGTTTTCTTTTTTTTATAATGAATATGTTAATGTATTTTTTTTGTATAATTGTCTTAAATTGCTTTTTTCTTTAATTTGATTAGTCTAATGTAATTTTCATACATACTAATCAATTAATTTTTAATATTTGTTCTATGTTAAAGATTCTTTTGCATAAATTATTCTATTTACAACGTCAAAACAATTATATTATGTTTGTGCCAATTGAATGTTGAAGGTAAAACATTACAAATACTACAATAATTCTAAATAATTGCAAGTTTTTAAGTGAAATACATATTTTTTAAATATAAATATAAGTATAAATATTAATTATGAACTAAGTTGAAGTAAAAGAATAAATTAAATAAGTAGTATGATAAGAACTGAAGTTTTTTGTTAATGCTTGGATTATTCATTTTGATGGAGAACCATAACCACCACCACCTGGAGTTAAAATAACCATTCTATCACCAGGTTTAGCCTCAAATGTATTACGACCACCAATATTAATAGTATGACCATCATTTCTAATCCATAAGTTAATACCTCTAGCACCATTGGAACCACCAAGAATACCTCTTGGTTCATTAACACGACGTTCTGATAAGATAGAGGCCTTTACTGGTAATCTAAATTCAATATCTCTCTTAACACCATTACCACCTTTAAAATTACCATCACCTCCAGAATTTTCTCTAATTGAATATTCTCTTAATATGATTGGATATCTTCTCTCGAATACTTCAACATCGGTCATTCTAGTATTAGTCATATTTGTATGAATACCAGAAACACCATTCCATCCTTCACCAGCTCCATGACCACCACCAATTGTTTCATAATAACCAAAACCTTGAACATAATTACCATTATCATCATTACCACCAGTACCAAAAGTCAAATTATTACAATCACCTTGAGAATCAGCCATCACATCAAAAGCCTTCAGTATGACATCGGTTACTCTTTGAGAAGTCATGACATTACCACCAACAACTGCAGCACCCTTTAATGGAGATAAGATTGAACCCTTCGGAATAATGATTTTAACTGGTCTTAAACAACCTTGATTTAATGGAATATCTTCATTGACAAGACATCTTAAACAATATAATAATGCTGAATTGGTAATAGCTTCTGGAGCATTTAAATTACCATACATTTGAGGAGATGTACCACTAAAGTCAAAAATTGATTCATGCTCATCAATTTTAATTTCTAATTTAATCTTTGAACCTTCATCCATGAAATCTTCTGAAGAAAAATTAGTTTTACCAAATTTTTTAACTAATTGTAATAACATCTTTTGAACTGTTTCAGCAGCATTATCTTGGATAGCATTCATATAGAATAGAATAACATCTAATGAGAATTCAGAGACTAATTGACTAATTAATGTAATACCTTTTTGATTAGCTGAAACTTGTGCCTTTAGATCACTGATATTATCACTTAATCTTCTAGTACCTGAACAACCTGCATATTTTGCTGGATCATGAAGTAATATTTTGGTAATTTTTTCTTCTTCAAATTCATTTTCAGAGACTAATAATTCAGCATATATAGCAGCACCTTCCTCATATAGTTCTTTAGAGGTTGGAGGCATTGAACCTGGTAAGATACCACCAATATCAGCATGATGAGCTCTGGATGCAACATAGAAAATGATTTCACCTTTATCAAAAGCAGGAGTAATAACAGTAATATCTGGTAAATGAGTACCACCCATCTCTGGATGATTTGTAACAATAA
>JAJMFI010000228.1:0-18641 GCA_030574595.1 Ruyongia chambardii
TATCACAAATGGAATTAGATAATGAAATTGCCAAACTTTTGGTAGAATTATCAAAGTCACAAGATGATGAAATTGGGGATGGTACAACTGGTGTTGTCGTTTTAGCTGGTGCATTATTAGATCAAGCATTGGAATTAATTGAAAAAGGTATTCATCCAATTAAGATTGCCAATGGTTTTGATGAAGCTTGTAGAGTTGCTATTGCTCAATTAGATAAAGTTGCTGATGATATTGAAAGTAATAAAACTGAAATCCTATTAAGAGCTGCTAGAACTTCATTAGGCTCTAAGATTGTATCCAAAACTCATGAACAATTTGCTCAAATGGCTGTAAATGCTGTTTTATCAGTTGCTGATAAGGATAGAAAAGATGTTGATTTTGAATTAATCAAAGTTGAAGGTAAAGTTGGTGGTTCATTAGAAGATTCTAGATTAATAAAGGGTGTTGTATTAGATAAAGATTTTTCACATCCACAAATGCCAAAGCAATTAACTGATGTAAAATTAGCCATATTAACTTGTCCATTTGAACCTCCGAAACCAAAGACAAAACATAAATTAGATATTTCAAGTGTTGAAGAATATAAAAATTTACAAGAATATGAACAGAATAAATTTAAAGATATGGTTCAAACTGTCAAAGATTCTGGTGCAAATTTAGTAATCTGTCAATGGGGTTTTGATGATGAAGCTAATCATTTATTATTACAAAATAATCTACCAGCCGTTCGCTGGGTTGGTGGTTCAGAATTGGAACTATTAGCCATTGCTACAAATGCTCGTATTGTTCCAAGATTTGAAGATCTAAGTCCTGAAAAATTAGGTCATGCTGGTAAAGCTTATGAATTAGAATTTGGTACAACAAAGGATCGTATGCTAGTGGTTGAAGAATGTTCTAACTCAAGAGCTGTCACTTGTTTTATCAGAGGATCGAATAAAATGATTGTTGATGAAGCTAAGCGTGCTCTACATGATTCATTATGTGTTGTACGTAATTTGATCCGTGATAGTAGAGTTGTCTACGGTGGTGGAGCTGCCGAAATCACATGTTCATTAGCTGTAAGTGAAGCTGCTGATAGACAAAAGGGTATTGATCAATATGCCTTTAGGGCCTTTGCTACTGCTTTGGAAGAAATTCCAATGACATTGGCAGAAAATTCAGGTTTAGATCCAATTGAAACATTATCGAATATTAAATCAAGACAATTAAAGGAGAATAATTCACATTTGGGTGTTGATTGTTTAGGTAAGGACTCTAATGATATGAAAGAACTATTTGTTGTTGATCCATTAATCGGTAAGAAACAACAATTATCACTAGCTACTCAATTGACAAGAATGATTTTAAAAATCAATGATGTCATTATAAGTGGTAAGGATGAATATTGAGATTGAACGTATTTTTCAATAAATTCTTTATCTATGGAAGAATGTTGTCATAACTGTTTTTTAATGCATTTTAATATGTTGAGTAATAATTAGTTTATCTGTACTCAAAAAGTTAGTTCTCTTACACATATTCACTATATATACCATTTAAACAAAACATTTTACCAGTAAATTGTAGATATAATCTACGTATTCATTGACAATTCCAGTCACATATTATTATAGGCATAAATTGTAATGTGTCATGGTTGGTGCTCTTTGTAAATTCTACTGTCTATAACTACTAACTAGCAGTAAGTAGAATTTATTTAATTCTTAATCACATGCCAAAACCGAGTGGCAAGGCAAAATCAAAAAAAACAATATATAAAAGAGATCAGTTTCCACATGTTAAATCAAATTCCCAAAAAAAAGTTCCTGAACTTGTAAAAGGCAATTGATAAAACCAATCACTTTCTATTCACTAGTATTTCGTTGTTACTTTAATATTGTATCGTATCATATCAAATTATACTATTTTAAAGATGGAATATATCAAACAATCAAGTGAAATATTTAATGAACTTTGCTCTGAGGTTGATATTACCAAGAAGAGCTTTATAAGTAAGTAAACTTTGAGGGCATATAATCATCCAATATTATAACCTTTTACTAACAATAGATAAAACTATCATTATATCAGTTGCCCTTGGATCAATTGCATTTAATCCTATTTTCTGGAATATTGTTGCTAGACAAGGTAAGTTATAGATCGTACAAGATTTTTATTTAAATGAACATCAACTAACATAGAAAAAAAAAACCAATACTTTAATAGAATATAAAACTCATTTTTTAACCAAAATTGCAGGTAATGCTAAGACTGGTTGTTACATATTGGCAATTACAATTTTCTCTTTAGGTATAATTAGAGATCTATTATATGAAAAGGCATTAAGAGAACAAGCTGTTTCCGAATTATTATACAATGATATTTGCAAATATTTGGGTTTCATCTCATTTGGGTTTGGTAATTTATTTGTTTTGTCATCAATGTGGGCTCTTGGTGTTACCGGAACATATTTAGGTGATTATTTTGGAATCTTAATGGACGAGAGAGTTACTGCATTTCCATTTAATGTTCTTGATAATCCAATGTATGTCGGTTCTACTCTTTCATTTTTAGGAACTGCCTTATATTTTGGTAAACCAGCTGGACTATTTGCCACTTTATTTGTTCATTTGATGTATTCAATTGCTTTGAAATTCGAAGAGTATGTATATTTAAATGCTGTTGTTTCTTGCTAATTTTCGATGTGTACTGATCAATCTACTAACAATGATTTTCAACCTTTGATAGACCATTTACTGGAAAAATTTACGCTAAAAGAGATGAAGAATTGAAAAAAACCAATTGAAAATGGTAAGTTGAATATAGACCATCAATTTAGAATAATGGATATGACTTTCAACACAAGTATGTTCTATATAATAAAATTTGATTATCACATCAAGTTTCAATCGTGATAATTCGATATATATAGGAAACTGCCCAATTTAAATTAACTAAAACCATGAGTAGTTGCCATAATAACATAATAAAAGTAAATTATCTACAAATAACTTCAAATATATTCAAAGATAAAAAAGAAATCATCGATTGAACTGATCCTGTTAAAATAAAAGTAGTAGTAATCAATAAATATAAAAAGAATGCTACACTGAATAATTCAAGATGTAAAATAAAAATGTATGCCCTCTGTGGGGATTGAACCCACGGTCCCCGCATTACGAGTGCGATGCCTTACCACTTGGCCAAGCGGGCAATAAAATTTGGAATTTTGGGCGTTGGTATACCATGCCAACCTAATTTTGATAAGGGCACTCCCAAAGTAATATAAAATATTGTATGAATATGATTCATCTGAAGCTCGAAATCGTTCTACGAAACCTCTGTCGAGTGTCTCAGACCGTCCTTGGGAATCATTTCATGAATATTGATACTTAAACTACCATTAGACAATCTCAAAATACCTCTTAAGGTTTCATCTCAAACTCTCTACTATAATCTTTAAATATCATAATACTACTTTAAATATCTTTAACTATAATATACATTAATTACGCTTTGAAAAAAAAATTATTGGACAATAAATATATCATATAAAGAGTAGTTTATATCAAAATTAATATATATGTTTATATCAAAATTAATATATATATTTATATTTACAGAACTTCATATTATTCCTTTTATGTTACTTTATATAGAAATTATAAGGAATATTATTTATTTTTAGTTTTAGATCATTTTAATATTTAGTTGCTATATTTCAATAAAAATTTGATTCTAAAAACCATTAATATATAATATCATTATATATATATATTATAATTAAAGCATATACATATATTGCATTTCACGAATTATATTACAAAAATAATACACATATATTTAATCTGGAGTGTTAAACTAATTTTATAACGTAATAATCTTTGTAAGCGGCTCTAGCTTACTGTACTCCGTCTGAATTTTATCAAAAATTATATCGTACATGATAAATTATTTGATCAAGAACATATGTATTATTTATATATTAAAAATAGTATAATGCATCAGGTTAGAGAGATATACTGTATTAGAATTCTAGATTTAATTTTGTAAAGTGATTATGTTCAACTCTTAAGACTATAAATTGTCAACTGTATTACATAATGGATATTGGTTATTACCCGTTCAGAATTTGCACATATAAAAAAATACTGGGAGGCGAAATTTAAAAGAACAATAAATCTAGTACTTGGTACAAAGCATTAATTAGAAATTGAAATCAAGAATAATGTCACTTGATAAGATACTATTCCCAGTCAATGCTTCTGATTCAGTAGAGTCTATTATATCGCTAGTTAAAGATTCAACGCTGATCCTATCATCCGTTTCTATGGGTAATGTTCCACAATTATCTACAGATCTAATTCTCCATAATTTAAGCTTTAAAAGATTAGCCATTGTTGATCCATCATTTTTAATTCCATTTGCATCTCCAGTAGACTTTCTACCAAATAGTGAAGTTCCTGATCCAAATACCAACTTATTAACTACACCAATAGAACTCTACTACTCTGAAGAATTCAAATTAGCATTATTACAACAGAGATCACCAATTGTGCCTGGTTTCGTTAAAAATTTCTTAGATCTATTGATAAATTTAATTCAATCAATAAATTTCGGTCATATAATCTTAATTGAATCAAATGATGCAGGTCTAAGAAGTGGTATCAATATTGATGATCCATTTGAAGTTTATTCAAATTTGGATGTTGAAAAGAGATTAAAGAGCTTAACTGTATCCAATACAACAAATGATTATTCACAATTTACTGATTATTCTCAAAAACTAATTACAGAAATAAATAAATTACAAGGAATTTCACTAGAAGCCATTGTCATGTATGTTTATGAAGGAGATAATTTCTTTGATGCTCAAGTTTTGACTTCTGAAGTGTTGAAACTCCTAGCGATTAATCAACCATCTCAATTCCAAACACCAAAATCTTGGGAAGGTGTATATGGTTTGAGACCAATTCGTGGTGGAGTTGAAGAAGGTTTATATGCCTAAATAATGCATAAATAGTAGAATGAATCAATCGAAGCATTGATCATTCTCAATCACCTAATATTATTTTTTGTAGCATTGCGATGTTGATAAGGATATGTAATTTTTTTTTGCTTTACTGTTTTTTTTACATTAAAAATAAATTTAACCGTTGTGTATATACAGTACGATCAAACAAGAGGAGCATTGATTGATTGTACTGGAATTATTTATTGGTATACATAATCACCGCAATGTTAGAAACCTCTAATGACATCATTTTTGTGACAATGGGGTTGTTCATCATTGATGAGATTCATTACCCAGAAGAAACGGGAATTCCTGCACAATACAATATAGTTGGTGGTGGTGGTACATATAGTCTACTAGGTTCAAGAGTTGTAACTACCTCCAAAAGAAGTAAACAATTAAGTTTAATCATAGACAAGGGAAAAGACTTTCCAGAAGTTATTGAAGATTATTTAAAATCATGGAATACATCAATAATATGGAGAGAAAATCCAGATTTATTAACTACTAGAGGTTGGAATTTTTACGAAGCTAATGATTTTAGAAAGTTCAAGTACTTAACACCAAAAATAAGAATCGAAATGGGTGATTTTATCGATTATCCAATGTTATTGAATGCCGAATCAACTCATTTGATATGCTCTCCAAAGAGATGTGTTGAAATAATAGAAGAATTAAATATTAACCAAAAGAAGTACCCTGTAATTATCTATGAACCAATTCCTGATCTATGTACCATTGAGCATTGGGAGACGTGCTCTAAGATTTTGAAAAAAATTGATATATTCACACCAAATTCTGAGGAAGCTGCCAGATTCTTTGGGTTAAAAGAACCATTAACGAAGTCTGGAATTGAGGAGTTGGCTGAAATGTATCTTCCTTATCTTGTAGATTCTAAAGAACACTGTAAATTTACTACAGGAATGGGTATAGTCCTAAGATGCGGTAAACTAGGTTCATATCTTATAAATTCAAAGGGATTAAAGCTTTGGTTGCCAGCTTATCAAAACTCAAATAATCCAGATGCAAGAGTTATTGACCCCACTGGTGGTGGTAATACTTTTATTGGTGGATTTATGGCAGCTTTTATAATCAGTAAAGGCGATTGGAAGATAGCAGGAATAATGGGTAATATAGCAGCTGGAATTGCTATTGAACAAGTTGGATTTCCAGCTTTTGACATGAATAACGATACATGGAACGGTATGGATGTCAAAGATAGAATTCTCAAATACATAGATAATAACAAACTGGACATTGATATTCAATCAGTATTTAGATCATTAGATTTATAGAGTGAAATAACTTTTATGCATGTGCTATGATAATATCTAACCAAACAGATCTATTATATCGAATCATATTACCCTACAGCTTGGAATAATTAAAAACAATTTAATCGGTATATAGTCAATGATATAATAGTTATAGTGCCAGTAACAATCAATTTAAATCCACTAGCTTAAATCGATAATAAAAACTAGAATATTGAACAACTTGTCACAAGATTCAATGCTTTTAGGTTGATCAAACATTTATTAGATCAACAACCATCTTTTGTGAATACTGAATGATGAGCTTTAATTGAAGAATCAAGTCCAAAAGTTGAATGGTTATTTTTATACTTGAATATTTTTAATATTTTTGGTATTGATATTATGATATATAAATGAGCAAGTTATTGATGATGAGTGGTGATAAATTAAATAAACTGCATAGTTTTGCTTCTGATCAGAATATGTTACATAAGAAAACGAAAAAAAAAAATAAGACTAGTGATTGATCAAAAAGCATTCTAAACAGGCAATAAAGCGAGAGAGAACATGAACAAGAAATCAATAGCAAACTCAAAACAGCTGCAACGTCTCTGGAAACAAGTGTACACTAGAAAAGAATATAAAGATCCAGATGTTATTAATTTTTTAAAGAAATCCCTTTCAAATGGTATCAATCAACCACATATTACGAAAGTTAAGAATTTGCTTGAAACACATCAGCATAATCAGAAGAACTGTGCATTCTCATTGATTGTTGATGATACATTAAAGTCAGATGCCACATTCTCCTATAAACTACTGAATACAATACAGCACGTTACTGAAATAAACCAGGTAAAATGCTATAATATACATCAAGAATATTTACAAAAATTGTTTCATGGGGATGAAACCCTAAGGAATTTAACAAAGGAAACTCCATCATATAAAGTGTTATACATCATGCCTCATGTCCAGAATATTACAGTCCCTATTTTGACAACGCTGCTAAAGCACAAAGAAACTTATCCCCTTTTATCAGTCAATTTAAATATAAGAAGACCAACTCTTTTACTGGATGATTTATTCAAAGTGATAAATACTGACAAATTTCAAAACTCTTCCAACATAAGTAAATCACTTGAACAAATAAGAACATTTGATACTCTATCACCTTTAGGTAAACAGTTTATTAGTAATATTCTTGAGTTACAATTGCTAGACATATCGTCTGAGAATTTAGACTGTTTAAGTTTCCATAAATTGAATGAAGTTAAACCAAAAGACCTAATTATGGATTCTAATGCATTCAAAAATAATGCTCAGTAATCGGGTGCACTAGTAGCAGTTACGCCTCCAATACTTTTACTACAGTCTGAATAATTACAATAAAACTAATATATCCAAGTGTTGACAACAGTAAATGAACAAAACGATACTTATATGATAAGAACTATTAAATAACTATCAGTACTAAAGGGTTACATTGATATATGGTAAATCTTCAACATCTTCGTCATTTGCATCATCAGCAACGAATTCAAGAATCAAAGTCTTGACATACGCAGGAACTTCCTTTTTGCTCACATTCTTGATAAGCTCGGTTAAGGGTAAAGGTAATCTCTCCTTGACCTTCTTTGGTGGTTGGAAACTAGCATATAATAATGCCGCATTGTATGAGACCATATTAACATCTAGACCTTTTTCTTCCTTGAAGTATTTTAAAATGTAGCCTAATGTAACATTACCCTTAATATCAAATCTATCCCAAATCTTATCGAATACATTTTCATTATATTTACCTTTTGGTGAGGCAATAGGTTCTGAAAAACCGAAGAATGGTAAAGCCAAGTTAATGAAACCATTTTTATAATCTTCGATTTTGTCTCTATTATCAACAACTTTGTATAATTCCAATTCAGCTAAACCAGTAACCAAAGCCGTTGTGGTTGCAATAGCTGGAATGATACGGCCAGCTATGAACTTAGTCTTACCATAATCAGCTGTATCAATTTGGTAGTTCAAAGCACGATCATTTGATGCAGAAGTGATGAATTCGATATGATGGTTGGTGTCATCATCCTTTTCAAACTCTACAGGATTCAATCTATATCCTGCTAGAGATGATGGTTCGGGTAATGAGTTAGCCAACTCAGTAAGCTCATCTTGTTCTAATGATAATTGAGCATTTGGATCTGGATCTTCATCATTAGCCTGAATTTTAATATCTGAACGTGGTTGGAATGGAACAATTGTAGTTTCGTCTATAACCTTCTTATAAAACTCTTTGTCTGGTTCACCTTGATCACCCTTTAGACCATAGTTGAAAGCTCTTAAGTTTGCACCGCCAACAATAAAGTGGAAATGGTCATTGTTATTAATATCAAATAATAATGGTTTTGGAGCACGCTTTGCGCCAGACCAAAATGGAGCACCAGATGAGGTAGTAGCATCTTCAGGGAAGTTATACAATAGCTGCTTAATATCATCATTGAATTTCTTTTGGAATTCAATTCTAGCCCATTTGATACAGTCTTCGAATGTATAAGGTCTATTATTTAATGATTCAGAGATTGAAGAAAGAGTACCTTTAACATCTCCACCTTGTTTCAATGTGTTTTCAATAAAATTTGGCTGAGTTAAATACATATTGACATTGTCGGCAGCGTCAGTAAAATATCCTTGAAATAAGGACTTAGCCCAAGCTATAGTATGATCAATTTTATTTGGAAATGAACGCAATGTACATAATGGAATAGATTTTTCAGGTGGATCTTGAGATGACGAATAACTTTCCGTTAATCTTGGAATGACAACTTGAGTATTACCTTTAGTACCTAAAGTACCACTTTCCAACAATGGTTTTTTGAAGTAGACACAACGACGATCAACATAAGTTCTAGCATCAACATTGTCTAGAGCATTTTGAACAAAACTTAAGTCCTCCCAGAATTGGTTATTGAAAATGTCTTCAGTTTCGGAACCAACCTTATCAAATTTGGCTTCAATCTTACCTTGTAAGTCAGGATTAATAGCTATAGCGGCAGCTGCTGCAACTTCTGATTTATTTTTACCAACATCCTTGGATCTGAATAAAAACTGACGATTTAAGTTTGACTTTTCAATTGTATCGTTATCAGTAACAACAATGTTACCTTCTGGACCAGAACCGAGTCCCATAAGAGCCCAGTTCTTCAAAACTTCGCAACCGATAGCACCAGAACCAACTAAGAAAGTTTTCACATTGGCGATGGCTTTCTGGTAATCTAAACCAAAAACTGCAATTTGTGCATCATATCTTGAATTTATTGGCTTAGTGTTTTCTTCTGTTCTAGTGAAGTTTTTTGGCAATGATTCCAAAGAATCGAAGTACATAAATTGTTTAATTGGAACAAATTTGCCTGAGCAGGCCTTCAAAACTTCCTGAGCAACCAAACCACCATAGACAGCGCACATAGCTGGAATATCACCTTGCGCTTGGTAAGCTACTTCTTTGATTAAATCTTCTGTAAGATCACCTTCAAAGTTACGTTCAGTGGCTAAACTTTTAGTTAGTTCGAGCAATTCAGTCGCATCTCTTTCATTCAATGGTTTTGGTAAATATTGATGTTTGGAGTGGAATTGATCTAAGGCTTGAAAAGCTAAGTGTAATTGAGCTGGTCTATCGAATTTAGCAAAATCAGAGAATAAGAACTCTGGTTCCAGTAATTGTTTTGCTAATGGTTCAAAATTAACTTTTTGTGGAACTTTTACTTGAGTAAAGATACCATTTCTTACGTATGTGCCTAAACTTGAGATATCAACATCTTTTAATTTAAAGGCAAAAGGACCTAAAACTTCGATTTTGTAAGCTTCACCACTGTTTAATGCTTCCAACCCTACAATTTCAGAAAATTTAACATAATCTCCATCTTCTAGACCATGACGATTGGCATCTAAGACTGAAACTGTACCATCATTCTCAATATCAGAGATCATACCAACTAATGGCTCTTCACCTGTTGAATCAATGATGATAAAGTCGGTACCAAAATCATTGAATGTTTGAGCAAACAAACCTCTTACATTAGCAGAAATGAATTTAATATTATGTGCATGCGTGAAGTTGTTTATTTCAATCTGTTGTTCTAGTGGGACATCAGTACAAACAATTACTTGGTATTTGGATAGTATTTCTTCGTTGACCTGAGAAAGGACAGTAATTGGAACATAGGAATTTAATTCAGCTAATTTTTCCAAACTAGCAGCTGCTCTTTGCTTACCAATATCAGCTTCAGATAAAAAGAATTGAGAAGATAAATCAACCAATTGAACAGGTTCAGGATCATAAATGGCTAATGATTTGACACCAGCTAAAGCAACGTTCTTTGCAATTTCAATACCCAGACCTTTCATACCCATAATCAGCACGTTTGAAACTTGCATCTTCAACATCGCATCTTTACCTAGCACATACAATTGACGAGAGTATAAACTTTCATCAATTTCACCAGCAGCGGCAGCTGGTGATGGAGTATCAATTTGCATGTTGTTATCTGACATGTCTCCTGGCGTTAGTTGGCAAAATAAGACCTTATCAGTTTACAAATATCTTATTACTAATAATGATGGTTATTATCAAAGGATTTTACGTATTTTTTTTTGGTGGCGATTTTTTTTTTTTTGCTTCTAATTAAGTGCCACTTACTACACCTGGTGGGAGTTAGTGGGAATTCTATTACCACATATTAAATACTACTTACAGGAACTGTTACTCGTTTTGAAAGATAATGGTTGGATACAAACAACAAGAGTTGTATGGTGGTGCACTTTCATCACAAATCCCAAGAGAACTGGTCGATGCTTCAAACTTTAGACAGATCCCTGATACTCAAGAGGTCTTTGTTAATCCATCTGAGAACACCGCTAATTATAATAACTTGAACAAGGATGATACCATAATATTTGACTTAATGGAATTATTAGAGGCGAATGATGATTTGAGTGCTGTTAAGGAGCACTTTCATGAGATTTCGACTTTAAATGGTGGAGCTAATGACTGGAAACTGATATCTGTTGATTCATTACCCAATATTTCTTATATCGGTGTTGGTTTAGAGCCTGCTTTAAAATGGGGTCGAACAGAAGACACCAATGTCCCAAGCGATCGTCATTATAAACCGACTCTGGTACTCGTACTTGGTCTAATAAGGTTAAAGAAAGTCAATACAGATGTTTTAATTTCATACAATGTCCCTTTTGCTAATGTTGATGAATTGAAAGATCTACAGAAATTACACGATAATAATCATATCGATGAAAACAACAAGGCCCACAAAAGAATTGAATTAGCAAAAGCAGTTGTAAAGAATGCAATTAGTCATTTCAAAGTAAACGATTGGTCCCTATTTGGTTAAGCTAATCAAATTTCATGTCCTGTATATAATTAAACAACTTTAATATGATACTCAGCACTTGTAATAAGTAATTAATATTTAAATAGTAAGCGATTAGTAAGTATTTTCAATATTTCCCTTCCTCTTTATCAAAGTATAGATATTCCTGCTCTAAATAAAATTCATTTAATCTTCTGGATTAGATTCCAGTATTTCACTGCCATGAATAAATAGTTAAGTGTATATTGTAGAGGGAATAAACATCCGCCATTTAAATGTTAAAAAAAAAAGATTATTGTTTGAACCAAAAGTAGTAATAAATTAAATCATCTGTCAAACCATCAAACGGTCACCATCTGTATATAAGTATCGTTAGTGTTTCTTTTTATACGAAACATATTAACTCTTCAGCAACATATTAACTAGAACCTAAGAGGCATGTCAGAAACAAAAGCATCTGAGGCAACTACAAATATGGAGAGCGTTGAAGACATCCAAGATGAAGAGAGGGAACAACAGAGATTTAATTATGATGATTTAACACCCTTGCCAATTGATGTTCAAGCAGATAAGGTTTCAGCAATCTTATATACTGATGAGTACAAAGAAATATTTGGTTTGCTGAGAACATTGATGGGGAAGAAAGAGTATAGTCTGCGAGCACTGGATCTAACATCAAGGGCAATTGGTTTAAACAGTGCACATTATACTGTTTGGGAATATAGATATCATATAGTTACCAATATAGTATATAACCTTGATGATGAATTGAACTGGTTAGAGGAGATTGCATTAGAAAATCAAAAAAATTATCAAATATGGAATTATAGAGAATTAATAATTGACACTTTTGAATCTTATAACTTACACAGAGAATTTCCAATTATAGAAATAATGTTAGATGAAGACTCTAAAAATTATCACGTTTGGTCATATAGAAAGAGCATATTAAAGAAGTTTAAGATCTTTGACTCTGAAATGTCATTTACAGATATATTCATAAAAGATGATGTGTACAATAACTCTGCTTGGAACCATAGATATTTTGCACTTACGCATTATCGTGATAATATAACGTTCGATGAGGAGTTAGAGTACGTTAAAGAGAAAATAGCAATGGCTCCATTAAACCAAGCATCTTGGGATTATTTAATTGGATTTTTTGAATTTTTTAAGAAGGATATCAAAGATTTGGAAAGCTTTGCCTCTCAGTTCGTCATCGAATCTGAGAATAAGGAGCAAGAATTGATTTCTGTTCCAGCTCTAGAACTTCTGGCCACTATCAATAGATCTAACAAACAAGGAGCTACAAAGTATTATAATCTTTTGAAAAAATATGATGAAATGAAAACAAATTATTGGAATTATAAGATCCAACAACTATGAGAAGAATAGTAGATTCCAACATTGTACTGCACTTAATTTTTTTTTAAAGATCTCTTCGTATATATTCAGTTCTTATTTATATGTTCAAAACTTTTTTTAATATCAGAATCTTCAAATCTATTTATATATATATGGAGGCAGAATATGAAGGTGTGCTAAATCATAGTTCATCTTTGAAGAAAGATTGTTTTGCAGTAGCGCCCTTAGGGTATATTACTGTATAATCAATAATCAAGTCACCATATTCTTCAGCACCATCTAGTATTGGCATACCTTTATTTTTGATGATTTCTATTTGGCCATTAAATATCATTGAACCAGGATCTCTATGCAGTGTGATAGTCTCACCATCAAGAAATTCAATCTCCCTTGTCCAATTACCCAATATTGATTCCTTTAATGTTATAACTTCTGTTCTATATAAATTATCAAATCTACGCCTATAACCCATATTTCCTGTAGGTCTTTCTTCAACTTTTGCTAGTAAATCACCTGCAATCCAATCTGGAGATTGATCACCGTCACCTTGGAATTTATGAACGTAATTTCTTGGAGCACCAGGTTCAACATAGAATTCAAAATGTCTTGGAGCTCTTACAACTTTTTGCCCTTGACATGTCTTACATTTATGTGCGATGATATGACCTTTACCACCACATTCATCACATGTAGTTTGAAAAGTTTGAACCATATTTGGGCCCATTTGATGTCTTACTAGCTTAACACCAGCACCACCACAACCTGGACATTTGTGAGTTTTGCCATCTGATGAACCTGAACCATCACATTTAGAACAAACATCTTGCATTTCAACATCAAATTCAAAACTCTTACCCATGTAAAATTCTTTTAATGTCATATCTAACCTAACATCTGAATCATGACCTTTTGGTTTACCTTGTTGTCTATTGCCACCTCTTCTACCAAAATTAAAGAAATTGGCAAATGGATCACCTCCGCCTTGCTGACCTCCACCTTGACCACCATTTTTCAATGATTCATAGCCGTATCTATCGTAATGTGCTCTTTTATCGTTATCACTCAATATTTCATAAGCTTCACCAACTTCAATGAATCTATTATGTGCTTGTTCATCGCCTGGGTTCTTATCTGGATGAAACTGTTTAGATAATTTCCTATAAGCAGATTTGATTTCCTTTTCAGTAGCTTTTATATGAACATCTAGAATCTTATATGGATCTAATGCTCGAATGGTCATAGACCATACCAAAAAAGTAAATAATATGAGTGTTGAAGTTAATTGCATTATGATGATCTTCTATAGATCAATATACACTGTAAAAAGTAAATTTGATGCCACAACAAAGAGTATGAAGATAGAAAAGAAATAGGAGTTGGAGGAGTTATTTACAAATAATGCTAATTGATGACTGTGAATGAATGAATATCCGAATATGTTGTGCTCTTGAAATATATCTTAGTAAATATATTTGTAATTAACACTAATTAACAAATTAAAGTTTAAATTACACGTATTCATATTTTCAATTTTTTTTTTTTTTTCGTTACGGACTTTTTTTCAATCTCATCTGAAAAATAGTAATTACTTAGCACTGTTATTCAAATATATAACTCGAAACAATTTTGTTCAATATCACTACCGACTAATTCGCTTAGTCTCTCTATCACCTTTTTGATAGTCAAAGTAGTTAAATTATGCATGAGGTGATCACATTATCATTTTCTCAGAGATCTAATCATCTTTTATCACATTTTTACAACTTACAAGAGAGCTATATAGACTATTCACAATCAATTACTAAATGTAAAAATGATCCAAATATTTATTTCAAAGCCTCTAATAGAGATAATACTTCCTTGAATTTTTATCCAAGAGCTTTAATATGGGATCTTAATGGTGGGTTTGGGTCCTTAGGTCAATATGAATATTTTCAAAGTGCTAGTAATGACTTTATAGATGAAGATCAATTTGGTATTAGTAATCTTGACAGAAAAATCATAAATACTCATCCAAAAATACGAAAGTCTTTATACCAGATTTCATTAGATACAAATCAAAAATTACCAGACTTAAGTGAAGAAAATTGTCAATATTGGACAGACTATTCTAAAGTATTATATGAACCAAAATCTTATAATGTTTTAAAAAATTGGGAATATGACCCTGTTAAATATCCTAATGGTAGACTATTGTTAGGACAAGCACGTGAATTCCTTGATTATCAAGTGGGGAAAGATGAATACCAATCAGAGAATAAAGGTCTTACTTTTTTAGAGGATACATATAGAATTAGTCTAGAAGAATGTGACTTATTAAATGGTATTAACATTATAACGGATTTAGACTCTTCATGGGGTGGATTCTCAAGTGAAATGTTGAATGATATAAGAGATGATTATAATCCAAAATCTGAAATATTCAATTGGTCCATATATAATGGTAAGAGTCTAAAGGAATTATCAATTTCTCAAAGAGTCTCAAGAATTAAATCATTCATAGAAAGTTATAAGACGTGTTCATTATTCATTCCATTGACTAATGGAAATTACAAATCGCTATGGAAAGATGCAGCTTTGCAATCTTTATTATATGAATCCTTTCAAGTCATTAATTCTGAAAGAGGAACCAAATGCAACTTTTTTGAATTGGAATCAACTTTGACAGATGGATCTCATAGAAAGCTGTTAACTGATGTATCTATTAAAGATAACCAAGGCTTACATGTCAACTTCAGCTCTTCATTTTTTAAAACAGTTAAATCTTCTAATAAAAGTAGAGAGTCGCATATATTCTCTTCAGTTACTATTGAAAGACCATCCTTAGAGGAAGTTAATAGCACTTCAATTAATGGTATTGAGAACCCTTTAACTGATAGTTTAAATAAGAACGATGCTGATAAAGAAAGAACAGCTAAACTGCACAAAGTATATAAATCTACATTAGCTTTCAATACTCCAGATTCATTTCCTCAAGATATTATCAATTCCAATGAGAGCCATTTGATTGCTTCTTTATCAGTTTCATCAAATGCAAGAGACTCAATTCTGGAAATGAAAGAGTTTATATCCAAAGTTTTAAAGAATGATGATGGTAGAGAACAACTAATCCATGATTTGAGTATTATATCTGAAGAATATGAACATGGTTGGTATGATGATGAAACAAGCGACGATGATTACTAGCTATTATCTAAACCTAAAAGAAACTATTTGTTTGCAAGCTATATATAGTATACAAGATACCCTTATTCCCAAACATTCTAATAGTAATTGCTCTTCATTTGTATTACAAATAAACTTGTATAGATGACATAGTATGCCTGAATAATTTTTCTTTTCTGATATTGAACGATTATATTAAAAAATATGGATCCAAGGAGGTTCGAACTCCTGCATCTTTCGATATCCGATCTTGAGTCGGACGCCTTAGACCACTCGGCCATGAATCCTTTAGTTTCCAAAAAAAATTAGTAGTCTCAATATACTATACAAATTTTAAGACTGCGATCTCTTCAAACTATGCTCATCTGCTCATCTGCTCATCAATGGTGGTATTATATCTTATTATAAAGAGGATTGGCTTCGTTGAGAAGTCAGTTTCATTTCAATAGCCGGCTTTTTGATCAATATTCGTGGTTTTATCCCTATTTTCTGTTATTCTTGTCTTTTTAGGGGGTAAAAAATTATATTTTATTTTAGTGGTTTACCAGTGGGTCTAAAATAAATAAAGTTTCATATCATGTGTATTGCTTAAGGTCCTAGTGGGATAATCAGTTAGTATTATACAAAATCATTATATAATGGTTTCAAATTAGTCATTTTCTACTCAATTCCCATATTATTTCCTACAGAAAGGAAAAACTTATCTAATTCCGGTTCAATTCCGACTTTCAAAAGATAAAATAAGGCATTAATATCTAAAGATTAAAATACTTAAGAAGGTGTTTTTAATAGAAATATAAAAATTTCTACATGGAGAGAGAGGGAGAGGAGAATAAGAAAATATTTATTCCATAATTCTTATTCATCATATTTACTAAAATATGTTCCTTTATTACTTTATTTTAGACTTACTTACATTTCATATACTATTTTCACCTCGTTATTTATTGAAAAAAAAAACATTGTTTAGGCTTGTAACTCAAACCTTTTTTGAGTATCTGTATTTTGATCCTATATTATGCGATTCAATCAAAAAGTAGCTAAGTTGGCATAATGTGTATAGCCCAAGAACGTATAATATGGGTGAACAGCCAATTGTTGGAATCCCCAATGTCCTAATCATATTGGAAACTAACTACTCCTGAAGTATTGAGATAACCAAGCGTGCGTTTACCAATTTATGGAATTTCAAAGTAATTAAGAAATTGATAAGAAGGAATTTGCTATTGCTAAATAGTCGATTTATAGTTTGACAATGCAAAGGACATGATAGGACAGATTTTATGGTGAAGACAGGAATTTGGGTTACCGATATTTACAATGACTTGTAACTGGCTTTCTGAGGGTTATGCAAATTGCAATGGATCAATATTTTAACTTGCAAAAGACTTTTACATTTTTCAATGAGAATCTCTCCTTTACTGAATGAATAGATGATACTAAAACTATTCACTAATTCATTAAAACCTCTTCCATCGAATTATATATGTTGCACAGATAGGATCATATTATTAATAACCATAATTTTCAATCATTGCTACAATACTCTCTGATTCGAACGTACTAAAAATGCTCTGTGCAAGAACCATTTTCTTTTATGCTAGTAATCATTAAAATTACACCGGAAATTCAAAGATCAAAGCATTTATACCTCAATTTTTATAATCATATGGAATTTTAATCTACTTGATAAGGTCAATGTTCTATCTTTGATAGGCAATTTATTCATGAGTTATTATATACTGTTATCTGTTAGTTGTCTTATAAAAAGTATATAAAGCCACCCTCACATCCAGCTTGTTGTTCTTGTCTAAACAGTGCTTCTGCTGATTAAATAAGGTTTTGTTAATTCTAACTAAACTAAACTAAAGTTGATTATAATTCAAAAGCTACTTTTACATCATTAACATTATAACAATTTTGCAATGGCCTCTGCAGCTGTTATCTCTCATGTTCCTAAGAAAGCTCCAAAAGATGCTGATGAAGGAATACTTTTGGCAGGTAAACATACCTTACCTGCTTCCTGGTGGACATCTCAAGATATTTTTGAACTAGAGAAAAGAGCAATATTCTCAAAATCTTGGTTATATACTGCGCATGCTTCTACTTTTAAGAAAGCTGGTGATTATTATGCTTATAACGTCTGCGGTATTCAATTCTTTTTGATAAAGAATAAAGGTGGTATCATAAAAGGTTTCCACAACATTTGTAGACATAGAGCTTACCCTGTTGTAAGAAAACAAAAGGGTTCCTCAGTTGTTTTAGGTTGTTTATATCATGGTTGGTCATATAATACTGATGGTAATTTGACAAAGGCTCCTCAATTTGATGATGTTGAAGGCTTTCATAAGGAAGAAAATGGTTTATATAAGATAAACGTTCACGTTACTGATCAAGGTTTAATATTTGTTAATTTTGATTCCAGTCCAGAAGGTCCAATGCCATTTAATGAATGGTTTAGTGGTCTAGAAGATGAATTCCATGAAT
>JAJMFI010000229.1:0-18539 GCA_030574595.1 Ruyongia chambardii
TATTTTACTTTACATTTAGTAAGTTATTAGGAATCAGAATTAGATTAATCAACGGTGAAAGATTGAATGATTTACCAGCCGTCCTTATTTCAAACCATCAATCTGCTTTAGATATTTTAATATTAGGTAGAATTTTCCCAAAGGGTTGTACCGTTACTGCTAAAAAATCATTAAAATATGTTCCACTATTAGGTTGGTTCATGGCCTTAAGTGGTACGTTCTTTTTAGATAGATCAAATAGAGATAAATCAGTTGCCACTTTAACCAAAGCATTAAATGATTTAAGAGAAAACAGAAGAGGTTTATTCTTATTCCCAGAAGGTACAAGATCTAACTCTACTACCCCAACGATTTTAAAATTTAAAAAAGGTGCTTTCCATTTAGCTCAACAGGCTAGAATTCCAATCATTCCTTTAGTTGTTTCTAATACAACATCTTTGATAAATTCAAAGACTATGACTTTTGAAACTGGAGAAATTATCATTGAAGTTTTAGAACCAATTGATACAGAAAATTTAAAACCAGAAGATGTTGGTAAATTTGCTGATGAAGTAAGAGAAGAGATGTTAAAAGTTGTTAGAAAACTGGGTTATTCTATTCCTGATTCTAATAGTGATGCATTTGCATTTGAAGGAGATGATTATGAAAATATTGCAAATACTAGTAACGAAGACTTTGAAGAACATGCCATCAATCAAACTACTCTAGAAACCACTAGCCTATTAAGCAGTTCATCTAATGAGAATAAAAAGGATAGTAAGATTATAGTTGATGTAACCAGTACTTCTAAATGACCGTCTTAATCTTTTATCTTAATTATTATAGCTGACAGTTTATGTTGATAATGATGAGAATAGATTGTCAACTAGAGAGAGAGAGAAGTAAAAATGAGGGGGGTGTTGTTAACGCTATATAACATATTACATATTCACGAATAAACTATGTACTTTTAATGTTTTATCTTTACAGTTTTTAGTCTAACTTAATACTGATTGTAGACTTCACAATGATTGCCTACCTTTATCATGTAGTTATAAACGTACCAGTTGTTAATAGTGAATACTTCCACAGCTGTCATTACTACTTGTAGTAGTAGTATAAACAGAAATGTGCCGTTCACACACAGCTTGAAAAAAAAAAAAAAAAAAAAAACTAATCTCTTCTTTATCATACAAATTAGTGTATTGAGAAATATTTCAATTCGAACAGCAGTTTTCTTTTCATTAATTTCCTAACCACACTACATAAAGGTCTTTAAACATTTTCTGAAATCTTTCTAATAATTCTTAGATAGAAGGTTACTAGAGAAAATGACCCAACCAAAGAGTAGTCAAAGGGAACGTAGGCAGGCAATGAAAAATGCCACTACTACTGGATCTTTGAACAACATTGATGAAGGTGTTAGAGAAAGAGATATATCAGAGTTAAGTCAAGAGGAAAGGTTGAATAATCTTTTAAAGAAGGAACCATCAGAACCTCCATTAGCCATTTTATTGAAATATTTGGGATTATTCATTCATAATTATGTTACTGTTAATAAGATCATACAATTTTTATTGGTAATATTTGTAATTAATCTTTATTATTTTAATACTGCTGATTTAAATTGGGAAAATAATGCAGAAGAGTTAGAATTTTTAACAAATGTTGGTATTGGTATAGTCTGTATTGGTACATCCTATGCTGTATCTATAAGAGGTCATTTAAAGGATCAACAACAGAGAAGATTACAATTAAGAGAAGATGGACTTGATGAAAGTGAGACCTATAATGATGAATTTATTCCTTCATTTGATTTATTATACTTGATTACACTTCCAATGTTAATATGCTATAGTAATGATTTCAAAACCATATTATTAATCAATTTAACATTAACATCAACAATGATTCAATTAGCTAGTTCAACATTATTAATAACTCAATTTTATTTTGCCATTATGCTAACACATGATTTACAATTATCAATTATGATAGTCTTAGGTCATTATGCAATTTATACAATATTGGTTAAATTAACCAAATTAAAATCATTAAGCAAATCAGATATCTTATTCTTTTCTATTGGAATTGTTGATCTATTCTTGATTAAGACAGAAACATTATATTTAATAATTTTCCAAAAATTATTAATTTCATTATCCATTAGTGGATTAATAATATATGGTATCATTCATTTTGGTATTATTAAATTAAATCAATCCATTATATTGGATAATTTAATTTTATCAATATTAGCAATTTCATTCATTATTTTAACCAATTATCAATTATTAGAATATATTAACGATGAATATTATTTCTTTAAATATTTATTTAATATAATCTTGGATAATGCTGATCAAAATTTGAATATTTTCCTATATTGGATAATTTCTATATTTGTTGCCTTTACCTTATTCTATCTATTAAAGGATATTAAAATAATTTCAAAGGAATTAAACTTTAAAAGAAAATATTGGCATTTTTTTATAGTTTGGTCATTAATTTATCCACTTTATATTGATAATAAGATGGGTACTTCATTTGTTCCCTTCTTTTTGGTTAATTTAATTATTGCATTTTTATTAATTGAATTAGTTAGAATTCTAGATTTAAATCCATTTGGTAAATTAATTAATTCGTTCTTTGATGAATTTAAAGATCAAAGAGATTTAAATGGACCAGTTGTTATATCATATATTTATTTATTAATTGGAGTTTCAATTCCAATTTTAATGAATAGTAATAATGTTATGCCATTAGTTATGTTAGGTATTGGAGATTCAATTGCATCAATTATTGGTATTAAAATTGGAATAACAAGATGGAGTAATTCAAAAAAGACAGTTGAAGGTTCATTAGCATTTATTTTATCCACATTTTTCTTTGCAAGTGGATTAAAATTCTTTGATATGTTCTTTTTAGATAAGACATATCATTCAATATTATTGGCATCTACTTTAGTTGGTCTACTTGAAGGTGTTAGTGAAATGAATGATAATATATTAATTCCATTCTTTGTTTGTGCATTAATGCCAGTATTACAATAGAGGCATTCACTAATACTGGCACAGAATTTTATATATACAAAAAAATAAAAGCAAAATCTTTATAAATTAATTATATTAGACCTAATGACAAATATATATCATATATATTATCTGTATTATGTAGTCATCCTTTATTGTGTATGTGTTTATGTATGTGTGTGATAGGTACTGTATAGAAATGAAAATATTAATTATTCAAAGTAATGAGATTCAATCATAGACTAATTAGGTTTACCGACCGACAATCAATTAACAGTGAACATACAAATATACAAACTACCTATAGTTAATGATATTGGTAGAATAAGAGTATTATCAGTCTAAAGCTAATACTCTATTGCATATATTACATAATCAATGTGTAATTACAATGGAATTTAAATTTCCAATGCAATATAGATATTTGATAATATGGGATGGACTATGAATTTCCATATTACTAATTTGTGTACGTGTGATTAGAGTTTATCTGACATTTCCCGGTCTATGATTGGCCAGCTTATTCAGTATTACCAAAAAAGACGGTGGAATTACAAAGAAGGATAATTTTGAAGATTCCGGTGAGTATTACAAATCACAAATAACAAGTAACAAATCACAAATGAATAATAAATAATGAATAATAGAAACTAGATATATAAATAGAGAAATCTCACTATTATAAATATAGAGAGATTATACCCTATTACATACTCATATATATATATATATTATAAAAGGTGCACAGATAATATCAATTACCAATACTAATAAGTAAATAACTACACTGGCATTACCCTACTTTTAAAGACCGCTTTTAATTATTACGTAATAATTGAATATTACTCAGAAAAGAGAAAAGGCAAAAAAGAAAAAAATATCAGAAAAATCAAAAAAAACATAAAAAAAAAAGTTTAATTTAATTTGACCTGTAATAACCCTTTTAATTTCTTGTTATATATATATATATATATATACTCTTCAAAACTATATTGCTCATCTATTTATATTCAAAGGAATATTTCTATATATTCTATTAATTCATTTAATATTCATATTTTTTTCATTAAACAACATCACTTTATACCTTAATTTGCATTTGACCTTTAACCTCTATAAACGTCGCTCACACTACCTACACAACTAGAATTACAACCACAACTAGAATTACTACTACAATAGCAAATTAAAAACTTCAAACTTAACACTTGCAACTATAATCAATCAAATAGATTCATATACTTATAAAACTTGTATTTATAATCAATCAAATACATTCATATACTCATAAAATTAAAATAGAAATACAAAAGTAAAAAGCAAAATTAAAAAAGAAATAAGAAATAAGAAATAAGAAATAAGAAATAAGAAATAAGAAATAAGAAATAAGAAATAATGAGTTCCACATATCAAGTCTTATTGATATTGCATCATAATTTTGTTGCTTTACCAAATGCAGAGCTTGTAATAACTAATAAGAAACAATCTATAATATCAAACCATCCAAATAATATAGTCAATATTGATCAATTCTTACTAGATAATATAGTTTCTGAAAAAGTTGAATTAAAGATCAATTATTATGACTTTATATATTATATCAATGATCAAGGTAATGATGAAATAAATATTCCAAATATAATTTCAATTAAAAATTCTTTAAAGATTAATCAATCTATTCCAATTACTTTAAAGAAATCATCAAATAATACAAAAGTTGGTAAAAAATTGTCAAGTTTAAAATTTAAAAGATTACCAAAGACAACAACAACTGCTATTAATACTTCTTCTACTTCAATAGATTCACCTGTAATATCTATGCCTAGCCTATCACCATCTTCCTCAGTTACAAGTTTGACAATAAATAACTTATCTTTAGATCCAATAACTTTAAAGAAAAATTTAGATGATAAATTGAAATATTTCTCGGATGACTCCTCTGAATCTGACGATGAATTAATTGATGAAGATGAACTAATTAATCAACAGATTAACAATTCTGGTATAATTTGTTTGAGAGAACCTGCTACTAAGGGTATTAAGAGAAAGAAGGCATGCAAAGATTGTACATGTGGTCTTGCTGAACAAGAAGCATTTGCATTTGGTAATGACAACAATATCAATAATGGGTTTAACAATAATAATAATAATAGTAGTGATGATTATGATTATCAAATTGAACAAGAAATGAAACCAAATAAACAAACAAAGACAAATAGTTCAAAGGGAATTAGAGTTAAATTTTCAAAAGATGATTTAACAGAAATTGATTTTACAATAGAAGGTAAAACTGGTGGTTGTGGATCATGTTCATTAGGAGATGCCTTTAGATGTTCTGGATGTCCATTTTTAGGTTTACCTGCTTTCAAACCTGGTCAAGTAATCACATTAGATAGCATTTCTGATGATTTATAATTTTTTTTTTGTATTTACAATAACAAGTTCAAATTAACGATTTTAAATCATTTTAAAATCATTTTCATCATTCATATTACATACCATTATACCAGTATAACTATATTTGGTTCTTATTTATTGACATTTTTAATTTATTAGTTGGTTAACTATATTTTTAGTTTTAGTTTATTTTTATTTTATATTGTAAGTATATTGATTTTAACATCATAAGGAAAACAAAAAAAGAAAAGGATTTCATAAATATTTATATTAATACATTCATTCAGAATATTACCATGTAATACTTATAGTATATCGTTTAAATTTAACCCGAGATAATATTGATAGCATTAACTCATCTATTATATTTCCACATAACTAAAACGATTAGGGGCCATTTAAGTTTATCTTTGGAAAACTAAAGCTAAGGTATGCGATGTGCAAAACGAAAAAAACTTTTATTTACTACTACAATATCATTGATAAACGGTGTTTAATTAAGCATGTATAAAATATGAGAAGAATGATAATTAGTTAGTCTGTATTAATAAGTGTAGTAATAGCTAATATAAGATAGCAGAAGAATTGAAAGGAAGAAAAAAAAAAGAGGCAGAATATAGTAGCATTAGCATTAATACCGGTTAATGGTAATAATCCATAATTTATATTCCCATAAATAGATTTATAACTTAAACTTTACTTGTTATAGTTTGTTGGGCTTCCAGTTGTTTAGCATTTCTTTGATGATAACTTGCCTTAACCTCTTTATAATGTTCACAATCATGATTTTCTAATAATCTATGTCTTGAACAATATTTCTTTGTACAAAAGTTACAAATTCCTATAATAGAATGTGGCAAAGTACATTCCTTATACTGACAACATTTCTTTGATTTCTTCTTTATTATCTTACTCTTATTTATTGTTGTTGTGGTTGTTGTGGTTGTTGTGTTGCTTTCTTTTGGTGGCGAATTTAACGATAAGGAGGAAGATGTGTCATCAAAGAGTGATATTCCCATTTTTTGTGAATCTGAAGTAGAAGTTGTATTGATGTTACTAGTTTGTGAAGAAGACATGGTATTTGGATAATACTTATAAGGTTATTGTAAGGGTATTTGTATATATATGATATTTCTGATATAATTAGGGGATGGTAATAAGATCAAGTTTTTGAGTTATTTTGATCAATTTCAGTATCAGAGATAAGTCACACAGTTAAATTAAACAGAAATTAAAAAAATGCTGTGTAAATAAGAGACCAAAATAGACAAAAAAAAAGAAAAGAAAAGGAAGTTCGGTGTTCGGGTTTAATACGTCTTTTTAGATTACACATTAATCTATCAATATCAATATCAGTAATTATTGGTAGTATATACATTAGTCTATGTTGTTATCAGTAAAGACTTCTATGATTTTAATATAGATGTACCTTTTGTAAACTGGACTTAACTACATCGTATACATTTTCATCAATAAAAGTAGGTGTGCATGGTAGTTTATCTCCTACTTTGTAAACACCTGTCTTTACCAAACAAGTATTCCAACCGTAGTTAAAACCACCAATAATATCAGATGCTGGATTATCACCAACCATGAAAACCTGCTTCAAATGTGTCTTTGTAATCTCTTGACCCCATTTCAATCCTTTATCATTCTTCTTATCAATCTTTAGATTGTGTAGTTTAATAGATCTATTGATTAATTGATCATGTGCAAAATCATAGGCAAATTTAGTTGGTTTACCTAAGATAGTCTTATGTATCTCTTTGCCATGAATCTCTCTATATAGATTTTCCATAATAAATCTAAAGACACCTTGACCGAATCTTGGTTCCTTATAATTATTTGCCCATAACCAATCATTATTTGAAAATATTACATGTGTATTTGGATTTCTCTTTAAAACATCAAAAATAACTTGAATATCTGTACCCATATCTCTTGGATCATTAAAAACAATAATATGATTAATATTTAATTCATCAACTTTATCTGTATGAATACCAATATCAAATGATTCCTTACTATGAAATGGCCAAATTGATTCATTTGTCCTAATAAAATCTGCTGGTAATAAAACCTTTTGAAATCCATAACCTTTTGCAACAGCTCTACATTTATCACCTTCACCACCAACAACTAAAGCAGTAGAAGATGAAATATCTTCTAATGTTATAAGTGGAGTATGAGCTTGTATAATCTGATCTAATTCAATTGTTCCCTCTGGGAAATCTAATGTCTTTTCTAATTTATCTCTTCTTTCAGCTTCTGAAATACCTCCACCATTGGTCATTAATATCCATGGGATCTTTCTATCTAATAGCATTTGTAACGCTGGTTTGGCTTGCTTGATAGCCTTGCTACCTTTTATAAGCACACCATCCATACTATAGGAATCATGTATCATTGTTAACATTAGATCTTTTTATCTATTGATTACTTCTTTCCATAATAACCAATATCTTGAAGGGAAAATCATAATAACAAACTAATAAAACTTACTCAAATACGAAACCAACTTCACAAGGCTCAATTGGAGCATGTGAGCTTATATAACGTCTTATTTGACCAGAGAAGCCTGATAATCTATATAAAGAGCGTCCTCTAAACATTCTTGTCGAGTATTGATTACTTAAGAGTTGTTGTAGTCAACTAAAATTCAGATCTTCATGATAGGAAAATAAACGTTCGCCGAAATAGTCATTTTCGAATCGAACATTTATAGCTACAGAGTACTACAGAGCTAATTATCAAATTGATAGAACTACAACCTCTCAATATGGGCAATTGTAAAATTTAATTGATAACTATTTATCACTCTTTTATTGTTGCGTTATGTTATTTCATTATATTTCAAGCTTTTTTTGGAAACTGGACTATTGTCACATATTAGTTATTTATCAAATTATCCAAGATAGTTTGATATTTACCATTAGTAGCATTATTGGCTCTCTTTAATTTAGTTTCAGCAATTGAGTATTGTTCTTCCTGATTCTTACTTTGATAATCATATAGATTACCAAGACTAATTATAGCCTCTGCCAAACTAACCCAACTTTCAGGATCTTCCTCATCTTCGCTTAGTTTTAAATACTTGATAGCATCTTTAATTAGTTCAATAGCCTTTTCTTGAGCTTCAGTAGCACTTAATCCATCAATTTTATCATCTTCAAAATCAGATTCATAAGTAATTGTGGTAAATATGTTAGCATATGGCTCTGATAATTGTAATAAAAATTTACCTAATTTATTATTAATTTTTTTAAAGAATTCTTCATTATTATCATTATTGGCTCTAGTGGCATATAATTCTTGAAATTTTTTGAAATGTTTACTTAACCAATGAGAGTAATGTTCCAAATTTTTAGAAGTTTTATATAATGGATGATCTTTAGATAACTTAATGTCTTCATCGACATCTTCATCATCACTATCAAGACCTTCTGCCAATGCATCTTCTTTGCCGAAATTTTTAATAATATCCAATAAATCATCAAAACTTAATAAGATCTCTAGGATCAACTCATCAATGAATAAATAATTGGTTTTATTGGTGGTTGAATTTATTTTATAATTATCTTTGATATTGTTTTCTGCTGATTCATAACTCTCCATTGCCTCTTGAATTACTTTACTAATTTCTGGATATTCGGATTTTGTTGAATCTATTTTCATACTTGATATATACTCTAATGGAACTCTTGCAATTAGAATTTTAGCCTTTACTAAGTTTAATTCAATAGAGAATGGAAATTTATCCTGACCTATTTCAATTCTTTCGATAGCAGCTTCAAAATAATCTTTAACTTTTTCATCTATTTGTTGAGTCTCCTTATCTACTGCTTCTTCTTCTTCAGCGTCTTGATCATCATCATCATCATTATCAAAAGATGTATGGAAAATAGCTAATTCACTTAGTGCTAAAGCATAAATTGAATAAAATTCATCAGATAATTTATCAGATTCTTCATTTCTTAAAAGTCTGTCACATTCATGAATAATACCATTCAATATCAATTCATTATCTTTATCAGAGTTATTATATGTATTCCAAAGACCCTTTAATTGAGCCAATTCGTTATCAGGATCAACTTCCTCATTCAATTCAACAGTAATTTGATTAGATTGGTTGGTATTCGTTGAAATATCATTAGAATCTTCTTCTTTAGTTGAAGCAGCATCAGTTGATGCTGGATTAGATTGTTCTTGCTCTTGTTTCTGTTTCTTTCTTTGTTTGGCAGATTTGCCTAATCCTAGTACTCTCTTAGCCATTATTTCAATAGATTAGTCAAATAATCAACTTATTAATGGAGAATTATAGAAGAGTGTGTTAATTATTAAGACATTGTGTAACGTCTTTGTTGGAAATCTTGCCTGATATTTGTAAGAAAAAAGTTAAATGGCGCAAGAAAATTTCTATTACAGGATTTTTCGCATGATTACCTAAATAGGAAATTTTGATTTACTCAAAGTATCCTAAAAAAAAAGTTGAATAATCAAATACATATCACAAAGTAATACATATTATTGGAAGTTCTAAAGGTGCAACTAGACCATATATATATATAGACAATATGAGTAAAAAAGTTAATCCGGAAGCAGTTTGGAGAAATAGAGTGGATAAAGTTGTAAGTGAAATGGTATAAGCTCATATTAAAATACTTTTATAACTGATAAGAGATACTAACAATAAACTAAATTAGAACTCTGAATTATTTACATTGACGTATGGTTCAATAGTCCAACAATTGGTTATTGATTACAATAACAACTTTACCAAGATTAATCAAGAGTTATTCAAGCTAGGTTATAGTATGGGGTTGAGATTGATCGAAGATTTTCTATCCAAAACAGGCATTGGTAGATGTCAAACATTTAAAGAAACTACTGACGTTATAAAGGCTGCATTTAAGATATATTTAAATTTCACTCCAGTAGTGACAAATTGGTCTCAAGATGGTAAAGAGTGTAGTTTAATATTGGATAATGACCTAAATCCTTTGATTGAATTTGTTGAATTGACAGACGAAATGAAACAAAACGGATTTTGGTATTGTAATGCTCTATGTGGCATATTAAAAGGTAGTTTAGAAATGGTTCAATTAGATGTTGATGTTGAATACGTTAAAGATGTACTTAGAGGAGATGATGATTCAGAAATAAGATTGAAACTAATAAAACAATTGAAGGATGAAATACCTGCTGGAGAAGATTAAAGTAAATTATAAGAAAAAAATATAGATCACTCTTTTGTATGTACTTTAAACAAAAAATGTATGAATCGATAGATTATAAGTACTACTATAGACTAATTATTACGATAAATGATCAATGATACACAATGCAAATTAGTTCATATATATCTATGTATTCAAATAGACAGTAACAAAATATCTATATTAATCTTTTGTTCAACTTCTTCTTTCTCTTATTCAATAGAGCACTTTTATTTATTTTATTCGTTAGCATTATTGAATTACTCTTCGCATTCAATACTTTTACATTAACACCACCAGCAACTTTTCTGACTTTCTCTTTCTTTTGATTGAACTTCTTTAACTGTTTAGATAATGATTCCTTTTTTAATCTTTCCTCTACTAATCTTTCAAGTTCTCTTTCTTCTGCTAATTTGGCTTCTTGTAATCTAATTTGTTCTTCCATGGCATGCTTTTCCTTCAACTTTATAGATTTTAAAGCAGCTTGCTGTTCAAAAATCTCTTGCTCTCTCTTTCTCTTAAGCCTCAATAAATTTTTACTCTTTTTGGCATTTTCATTTTGCTGCTTCAGGATTTCATCATGTTGCTTTTTAGAATTGGATACTGATTCTTCTTCTGGAGCATCATCACTATCAGAGTCATCTTCACCTTCACTGATTGATTGTTCTTCCACTATTTGCAGATCTTCAGGCTCCGGTAATGGGATGTCATCAGAGAATTTCTTATGCACTTTCTTTACAGTCACCATTTTTTCTATATATGTGTGTTTATTTGAAATTAACTTTTGAATTACTCAAGTTCTTTTAAATATTCTTCTATTATAATAAGAATAAAATTTAAACCATATAAAAAAAAAAATTCTACAAGCTGCAAAAAAAAAAAAAATAGAAGATTATATAATATCTGACAAAGCTCACTATTTTCAATACGTGAGTGCGTAACTATTAGTTGAAACTTGTTCAGTGAATCGTACATTTTGAGTATAACATTTACTTCTATATTTTTAAGTTTGGACAAAAGTCTGAACCTAATAATGGGAGAGATGCCGGGCCTAAAACGTAGCAAATAAACCCCTTCAAGATATCAATCAGCAACTCTGTTTGTCCTAAATATATCATTATACTGATAGCGGTTACCAAAAATAAGGTTACAATCATTACGATAAACCATCTATATCTTCTTACAGGTGGGTCAGGACATGTGATATGTTGAATATTATCTGGTAGTAATGGTTGTCTCTCAGGATCTTCTATTCTTTGGTTTTCTGGATCACAGGGAGATGGCTTTGCAAATGCTTCTCTGATATATTTTAACACTCCGGTGAAAAGAGCTTCAATAAGTGTTCTTCTACTAATCAATGATGGTATAATGGCGCTATCTGCATCATTACTAAGAGGTGGTATACTAATATATGTATCTGTAGTATTTTTTGACTTATTATTATTATTAGCAGAACTATTGCACAAATCATTATCGATATCAGGGACTAATAATGTCTTTGAAGTCGCTGAAAATCCATTTTCTTCATTATTATATTGAGTCTTTGGTGATGCATTTCCACTTATATCTAATGCTGATTGGAAATTATTGGTTGTATTGTCATCATCATCAGTCAGTGTAGTGTTTATGACTAAATTTTTTAGGGTGGTGTTCTTAGATGTTTCATTTAAGCTGTCTGAAGATGTAGTTTTGGGAGAATACAATGTGTAGTTCCCATATATTGAAGAGCATTTGATATCTGATGTAGTATTAGAAGAATTTAATGGATCTACTGAAACTGTTTTGAACTGATTATTTATATTTTCTTGTGTTGAAGGCCTTGAAGTAGAAGAGATAACATCAATATTCTTCCTGATAAATTGTGACATTTTTGGTGATTTTCTAAGGAATTCTAAGGAACAATGTCAAACTTACAAATAATAATCTTTATAGAATTTTAAAATTCTAAAGAAATAGTTTCTAAATGGTAATAAAGGATTTCACAATTTGTTTGTGTTCAAATTGTATACTTTATTATTGCCGCATTCAATTGAATAAATTTGTTTTTGTGTTACTAGTCAAAGGCAATTTCATATATATATAAAAAAGAAGAGCATATGTCTGCTATCTGTTGAGCCGTGTTACTTATCGTCTCGATCTACTCTCTCTCACTTCAGTAGTTGACATTAGCTTACTTTTACAAATCAATTAAATATTGGAAACTAAAGAAAACAAAACAAATAAATACTATCAATATTACCTATCCACTTTTTAAGTAAGAGTTATAACTAAGTGACTGTATAACCACCATCAACTCTTATATCAGAGCCTGTAGTATAAGTAGAAGCATCAGATGCTAAATACAAATAAGCGCCTACTAACTCTTTTGGTAGTCCCTCTCTACCCATTGGTGTTAGTTTTCTCCAAATTTCTTTTAAATCTTCATCAGCATGTTTAGTTAATTTTGTTGAAATATACCCAGGAGAAACGGTGTTAACTCTTGCAAAGCCAACCCATTCAACAGCTAATGATTTAGCGAAATGTAAAACTCCTGCCTTTGCCATATTATAACCAGATTGAAGTTGTGGAATATTAACAATATGCCCAGACATTGAACCTGTAATAATAAATGAACCCTTACCATTTTTCTTAAATATTTTCCCAATACTTTTGGCAATATAATATGTTGAAGTCAAATGTATATCAATCATTGAATTCCATTGTATATCTTTATCATCATTTTGATCTAAAAGAGCACTAGGAAGCCATGGAGTGCCGGCATTAGATACAAAGATATCAATTGTACCAAAATCAGATTCAATTTGTTTTATAGCAACATCTATTGATTTAAAATCAGTTAAAGAAACTTTATACGCCTTGCATTTGACACCATATTTTTCACCGATTTCTTTAGCAATTAGATCAGCAGCAGTAGAATTATACCAAATTGCTACATCAGCACCAGCTTGAGCAAATGCTTTTGCAATTTCTAAACCAATACCTTGAGATGAACCAGTTATTGATGCAACTTTACCATTAAGTTTAAATAAGTCCAATACATTGTCGGCCAGTTCTGGATAAGGAGCTGGAACTTTTAATTCAGTTGCTATTGTACTCATTATCGATTATTAGAGTTTTACTTGATATTGTGATATCACTAACAAATTATCAATTATCAATAGATATTTCATTGATTAATTTATTCCAAATCATTGAATTAAATTTATTGGCGAACTATATCAACTTTATAGTCCATTGGTCATATCATTACTCTATTTCTGTTATGACGTCATTTTAAACTATCGTTATTATTTCAACAAATTCAGGTAACTATAATCTCTCTTCTAACAATGCAATGACAAACTGAACAATCAGATATTGTATTCGTAATATATATATATATTATATATATATCTAGATATACGTATATTCAAAGTTAAATAAATCATGTAAGAATGTCATTCGTAGAACAAATGATTTTTGCAGTAACAATATTATGAAATTTAATCAGTTAGTGAGATGAGATGAGAATATAAGAAGAAGTCTAATATGTAAAAATCTATATACTACTCTAATTTACACTGTATTGATCTTGTACTTATGAAGCTACTAAGTATGCAATCTAACAGCAATAAATGTCTTCCTCCTCTTATCATTTACTTACTATTCATACGTGCTTTCAGAGTCAAAGAACCGTGCTACTAACCAGAGCAATAAGCTGATTACTAGTTAAGGACATCGCAAAGTTGAATTAATGTTAATAACAGCAGTCAGCAATTTATTGAAGAATATAGAATGCAATTAGTACAATCACATACTAATACAGTAACATTATTCAATGACCACAGCAACTAATACATTATTAATTTTCTTAACTTCGTTATCAATACACTATTGACTACTTTGTAAGTAAGTAATAATAATAAGCATACTAATCAATAAGTTTTCAAAAAAAGTTTTCAGAATGACTCTCGAGCAAAACAAATAATACTCATCTCTGAACAATACCGTTGCAGTTCCCATTCACTGTCGCTATTGAACTGGAGATTTGGTAAGCTAGTCTTCATATCTTCATATGTCTGAATTAGAAGGTTCAGTCAACGAAAGTTTTAAAGATATTCTTTTTGGATCAGTATGTATTCTCCTTTTTTAACTGTAACATTCCTCCACAAATCAAATGAATCATCTTGATTTGTAATGAATTATTGAAGCTCAGTTGCAGAATAATTTTACTAACAAGTATTAATTATATTTGATATAGCTATCTGGATGCACTGGTAAGTTAATAGAATACCCATTTGACACTGTAAAGGTCAGATTACAATCACAACCTCATGATCAACCTTTAAAATTCAGAGGTGCTTATCATTGTATATTACATACTTTCCAGAATGAAGGTTTCCTGGGATTTTATAGGGGTTTAGCTTCTCCAATTGTTGGTGCTGCTGCTGAAAATGCATGTCTATTTGTCACTTATAACATTGCTCAAGACTTTTTCAAAAATCATATATTTCATTCTCATGATGATCTATCAGTTAAATATTTAACATTATGTGGTGGGATTAGTGGATTAGTTGCATCATTTATTTTAACTCCAATTGAATTGATTAAATGTAAACTACAAGTAGAACATCTATATTCAAAACAAAAATCATCTATATCTAAATTGGTGAAAGATATTTATATAAAAGATGGTTTAAAAGGTTTTTGGTTTGGCCAAACTGGAACATTATTAAGAGAATGTGGTGGTTCTGCTTCATGGTTTGGTTCTTATGAATTAGTCTCTGGTTACTTGAAGGATTTGAGATTTGGTAAGAATAACCATACACAAAAGGACAAACTGTCAATTCCTGAACTATTGTTAAGTGGTGCATCTGCTGGTATCTCTTACAACATTTCATTGTTCCCTGCTGATACTATTAAATCTAAAATGCAAACTAATAGTATTATTAATCCAAAGCAAAAATTGACTTTTGTATCTACTATGAGTTTGATCTATAAACATAGTGGTATTAAAGGATTTTATAGAGGATTAGGAATCACTTTAATTAGAGCTGTTCCTTCAAATGCTGTTATTTTCTTCACATATGAAACTTTAAAACAATATTTTGGTTAATTTCAGAACACAATTCTCTGATTTATTACAACACAACCAATATTGCATATAAGAAATAGACATTTTTATCCTTTTAGAAAGGTGATTATTATTACAATGGATATCGACTATTAAGATAGGCATTATAGTAATAATAACGATAATAATAGTGATTGAAATCAAATAAATAAATAAATAAATTAGATCAATTAGCATAAATTTTATTCAAATAGATTAATAGATTAAATTAATATAAATAAATATTCATCCATATACATACAATATATAACATATATATATATATATATATATATATATATATAAGGTTAGATGATTAATGAGAATTCCAATCATTATGATAAGAGATCAGATATTATCTATATAAGAAGCTTATAATCAAGAATAAATATGATTATAGTGCCCTTTATTTATAGCTACAAGACTAACTAGATCTTGATTTAATCTTGTTCATCCTAGCTAATTGTAATAGTTTAGCACTTACATTCACCAGTTCTTCTTTAAAAAAGAATAAAAAGGCAGCAGTTAATACGGATTGTGATAATTTAACAGTAATTCCATTATAGAAACCCTGAACACCTTCATTCGAATAAATTTCCTTTATCCATTGAGCAATGCTCTTAGATTTTTCACCCTCCTTTCTCTTCAAATGCATTCTTGATTTTAAAGTGATATAAGGATAGGTAGACCCGGTAGCAATTAATTTACCTATAGCTCCAATAAAGAATGCGTCAATAGAAGTCATACCTTTGGTTCTTCTCTTGTTGATTAAGTTTTTAATTTGTTCAAAGATAGTATATTGAATAATTGGATTCAATACTAAGATCAATGCAGGTAATACACCAGCAAACAAAGTCTTTATTCCATCTTTCTTAACAATATTGATAAGAGTTTTTAAAGTAGAAGAATTATTATTACCGTTAACAGTCATTCTAGTATTAGCTACCCAAATTGGATTAGTGGAAAAAACAGTGATTGAACCAGCAATAGCACCAGTAATGATACTTTCAATTGAAGTTAAAGCTTTAAAAGATTTTGGGTTTCTTCTTAATTTAGCTCCAATAAAAGCTCTTGTACAAAATTCATAGAAATAGTAATAGACTAAATTGGTGACAAAGATACCATAGATTGCACTTTCTAACCCAGCATAAAAACCTGATACACCTTTCTTCTTGTATAGATTCTTGAAAGCCTCTAAGTTGGAGATACCACTAGAGGAAGTATTGGATTCCTGATCTTTATCATTGCCCTCAGATTCTTCTTTAGAAGATGTCTTGCTTGATTTTGTTTGCGCTAGGGTGGACAAAGTGACTAATGGATAAGTAACAGCCATACTTAAGGCTCCACCCAGGCCACCAGCTACAGCATGAGCAGCAGGATCAACGTTATCAGACATATTATTTATGTAAAAGAAATACTCTGTCTATATTAGCTATATAGACAATCTTTGAATCTTTTATATAGTATTGAAGTTACTTACTATTATCGTTTAAGTGAGGTTGAAATTTGGGGCAGTTTTTTTTTTCCCGCAATTAAAAATTTAATCATATTATTTTAAATAATTTTTTACTATCATCAATGTTTTAAGGCTATTAATACCAATCAACGCTGCTTTCTTGCTGCTTTACTTATAATATGGCACCTCGTCTAGCTTCAAAGAGTTTTATGTCCAACTTCTGGTTCATCACTTCCACTACAGTTGGTTTGATGTTCCTTGTCAAGGGTATCATCTCAAACAAGAGACAAAAGGAATTTTTGCCAGAATATATTGCTAATACTGAAGATATTGCCAATTCTACAAACATTGCAAAGATAAAGCCTGGCTTTGCTGACAGTACAGGTGAATTCAAAAGAAAGAGTGAGTATGAAGGTGCTGGTGCTTCATACTCCTCGAGAAAAGGTGGTGATAGACTATCGAATCAATGGTGGTTTGGTGGTGACAGTAGTGATCAATACAGAAAGGAAGCTGAAGCTAAAGCTAAGATCCATATGAAACAAAAAGCTAAAGAGAGGCAACAGGAATGATCAGATGAATGATATATAAACAATATTTATATGAAAAAATGATAAGTTTCTAACTAAAAACAATATAGTTGCTATTTACTCATTGAAAAAAGTACGTTATACACCATACATAGGGGTTTGAAATAGTTTGTAAATAGGTTAATCACCCAATCATTGTACATGTAATGTAATATTTATATATAGGCAACTCAATAATGTAATCGGTTCGAACTATTGTACAATAACGATTGAAACTAATAAAAGAAACATTTTTATTCAATTATTTAATTAATTAACACAAAACAGAAAGATAAACTAGAACATATTGTATTATTTTGAACATATAACAACATATTTTGGAATCAAGAACTAAAAGTAAATCACAAAGAATTTTTTTCTAATTAATTATGGAGATATTAATTATAAAGATATCTAGCATGTATATCGACAGGATAAACAATAAATTAATCCTTCTTTTCGAAATAATCAGACATTTCTTGGTCCAATTCTTCAATGGTCTTCTTAGCAGGTCTCTTTGACTTTGGCTTTGGCTTTGACTTTGGCTTACCATCTCTGACAGCACCTGCCTTAACTGGCTTAGCACCTAATTGCTTAACGGTATTTTTCTTTGGAGCAGCTTTTATTGAATTGGCCAAAATTCTCGAAGTTAATGGTTTCTTAGTAGGATCAATAATTAATTCTAATTTTAATTTGGTTGAACCACCATCAATTGGAGCACCATTATACTTTTCAACAGCCTTGGTGGCATTGGTAGATGATTTAAAAACAACGGTAGCGATACCTTTTGATTGACCCCTT
>JAJMFI010000230.1:0-18445 GCA_030574595.1 Ruyongia chambardii
GGTGGGGCAGTTGGTTGTTTCTTTGCTGTATCAGGGTTATGGATGGAGTCTTCTAATCTATTGGATCCTTGTAAAACTGCAGATTCTTCATTTGGCTCGGCAGTTGTTGCAGTAGCCTCGGAATCATTGTCCATATTAAAATCAGTTGAAATATCAGCATTATCATCAAAAACACGATTAATAGGTGGATTTCGATCAGATAAGTTGGAATTCTGACCTACTGGAGGTGAGGAACTCGAATCTTTACCTTTTGGATCTGGATTATTACTTAAAGTCATAATACAGATAATTTTTTTTTTAGGTAACATCATTCATAGTACTCATTTGACGTAATTGTTTTACATCATTTCCAAATAAAGGATTAAATTATATTACAGAGATCCCTTGGCCCAGTTGGTTAAGGCGTGGTGCTAATAACGCCAAGATCAGCAGTTCGATCCTGCTAGGGATCATATTTTTTTGGAAGCATAGTCCTGTTAAGGTTTAAGCAACAATTGATATTAATTAATTAATTATTCGAAAGCATATATTAAGTAATAACTACAAAAGAATGCTAAATGACGATTATTAAGTAGAATGTATAAAGTGAGAGGAGTATGCAATTCTAATTTTATATAAGATAATAAACATTAAATTCTAATTTGGGAAGTGTTGAAACAGGTACATTAAGTATTAATTGGTATTCTTTGAAGGACGGTCCATGATTTCGTCGAACAGCATTTCTTTTAATTCTGGTATGGTTAATTGATCCTTTATCTGATCAAACTTGAAGAATTCTTCAGGAATTGGAGATGCAATTGGTTCATCTGTTGGATCATGATAAGCAGCTAGATATGGATGTTCAAGAGCTTCAATGACATTTATTCTTTTCTTTGGATCAAATGTAAGCATTTTGTTCAATAGGTCAATGGCCATGGGATTAGCATATGGGATCAAATTTTCAAATGGAACTTTTTTAGTAAATGGTAGGGATCTAATATATTCTCTTGCTGTTCTTGATGTAATTGACTTATAATCTTCACCATTTGGTGTGCCAAGTATTTGAAATATTAAAATTAGCTGATGTCTATAATCCTTACCTGGGAATAATGGTTGTCTTAGTAATAGTTCAGCTAAGATGCAACCAACAGACCAAATATCAATAGCTGAAGTATATTTAGCCGCACTCAACATAATTTCAGGAGCTCGATACCATCTTGTAGCAACATATTCTGTCATCATACTAATTTTTTCATTATTTAGATTTAACTTGCCATGCTTTGGATATGCCTTTTCATCTAGTCTTGCCAATCCAAAATCACAAATCTTCAAGTCACAATTGGAGTTTAATAATAGATTTGATGGTTTTAAATCTCTATGAATAACGTTAGCACTATGTAATGCCTTTAATCCTCTCAATATTTGATAGACGAAATATTGGACATGATCATCAGTTAATTTTTGAGAGATAATAGCTCTATTTAGATCTGTTTGCATTAGTTCTTGAATTATATATACTTCATTAAAATCTCCAAATGAAGCTGGCTTTTGAATATCAAATATTGATATTATATTCTCATTTTTAAAATGCTTTAGTAATTTGATCTCTCTTAAAGTACGAACACAGAATAAACTTCTATCAAATGGTTGAATTTTCTTTATCGCAACTTTTGTACCTGTCGGTTTATGGATAGCTAGGCATACAACTCCATAAGCACCTTCTCCTAATAATTTTTGTACTTCAAAAGAATTGGATATGTTAAATGTGATCTTTCTTTGTGACATGATATTATTGAACAAGTAGATCCTTCTGAATAAAGTGGAATTGTTCCTCAAAGCATAATAATAATAATTTCAAGAAAACAATAATTGTAAAATGAGTAATTTTATAATATATATATACATATCTATGATATTAATATACTGATCAAAATACCATTGATCGCTTAAACAACTGACTATACATTGTTTCAACTTCAGATTGTTCTTACAAAGACCCTCAACTCATTATCCAAATTAATCGGCACACATCAAATATTTGTTTCATGATCAGACACAAAGATAAGTACGATTCCCATTGCTTATATAAGCTCATATTAAAGCAGATTCAGATAAGTTTCATGTGTACTTTCGAATGAACAACAATAAAAAACAGCTGTAGAGACAACCGTTTTTCTATGAAAGTATTCAGAATCAGTAGCCATTGTAGTACAAACTATATTTATAAGTAATAGTTTACCACTGATGTTATACAGAGATTTAATTATTTAAGATATTTAACTATGTTGCTGCGCTTACCGTTTTGCAAATTAGGCTGGAAAATTTTTTAAAAACTGCATCAAGGTTTGACACTATAATAGAATATATTTGAAGTGTTTGAAGCAATAAAAATAGCTAAAAGGGCATATGTCACAGTTGCTGCAGAAGATACCCACCACTGTATATAGATCTTCTATAAGGAATGACTCCCCAACTTCCTTGCAGTTGTTGCTCTTCAGTCGCTCCCTCGTCGTTCGTTCTAAAAACAAAAGTAAAAAGAATGGTCATCTTACCAATAGGCAAAGAAGTTTAGATAATTCTACCAATGATTCGACAGAGAGGCAGGCCAACGAAACAGCGAGATGGGAAGAACATAAACTTAATAAGAAAATAGAGGAATTGAAGAAACTGACAGATCAACTTAAATTGGTTATCAAAAAGGAAGAACAAAAAAAGTTAGATCAACAAAATGATTTAAATAAAGTTGTTGATATGGATGATGCTGATGTTGAAGATGTCTTCCAACAGATTGTTTCATCTAATTCAGTGGAAGGTTTACCAGCACCAGAGAATATTACTGATATATCTTCCATCAATTTATTTGACACTCCATCACATACGTTAAGTATTCCTGCTCCAATATTGGAAAGAATTGGCAATTCAGTGGTTAATATAGTTGCACCAAAATCAAGTGCTCAAAATTGGAATTCTATTATAACTGATTTACGGGAGAACAAGAATGGACTAAAAGATATTTCAGAACAAGATATTAAACAGTTTATAAGTCAAATACCAAAAAATGGATTAAATGTTGAAAACTTAAAAAGACTTGATTCAATGCTGGAGACTGCCATTCCAAATTATCTTTCTGATCCTGAAATGGTAACTACTGTTATAAAGAGATTTAGTGACGTATACGATATTGAATCTATTGAAAATTACTTCACAAAAGCATTATCAAATGGATTAGAACCAAATCTAGAAATTTTCAACTCATTAATCAAAGTTTACTCAAAATTATTAAGATTATTTAAAATTAATAAGATGTTAAAATTAATGGAACAGTATGATATAAAGCCAGAAACTAAAACATATTCAATGATTTTGAATGCTACAATGAAAATGGGGTTTTATACAAAAGCTAAAGACCTCTTCACCACTATGAAATTTCAAGGTCTAAACACACGACCAGATGTCATGACATATAATGATATGATTCAGATTGCTTCATTAGAATGTGATCCATATAAAGCAATTGATCTATATCATGAAATCCAAGATACTGCTAATATATCTCCAAACATATTAACTTTTTCACATTTAGCTTCTGCATGTGCAAAAGATCCTAAATTTATTGTTGAAGGTTGGAGATTTATATTGGACATTGGTTCACATGGCTTAGTACCAGATCGTACTACATTCGCATCCATGCTTGAATTGGCGGCCTCTGAAGGTGATTTAGAATTGGCAAGAGCAATCTATTTACAAATCTTTGAAATGAATAGCAATCATAGAGAAGTAGATGCAAAGATTGTATCAAATATTGATAATACTGATAATAATAGGGAAAACAGCATTAATAACATTAACCCATTGATTAGGTATCAAGTTGATCTAGGGTTTGAACTGAGATGCCTAACGAGATTGTTACAAGCCTATAGAAATTTTAAAAATGAAGATATGAAGAGTTGCTTAGTTGATTTACCGAATGGTAATCAAATGAGAGATAAGGCAATCGAAGTTGTTAATTTCACAAAAATCAATCAGGAGATCTTAAACGAACAAACAGGTAATTATAAAGTATTATTACCTCCATTTTTACCTACTTCAAGACTTTCCAATCAAGAACAATTATTAGCAGAAGTCAAAGCTATTTGGAATTATTCAATATTAAAGAATCCTGATTTGTTAACAGAAAAGACCCTTTCCGAATTATTAATGGTATTTGCCTCATATAATGATAAAAAGAGCGCTCAAGAATTCTTCAATGATTTTTCTTATGCAAATGATGAAGTTATTGAATTACAGAAAAAGAACTTAAGAGTAATAAAAGAAATTGAAGAGGTTAAAGTTAACGATGAAATTTTAGATTTAGAATCATTAAATAAGGACATTACAAATGATACAGAAGATGTATCACATGAGAGGGTAGTAGAAGAAGATAATGATGAGAATAAGAATGAAAAGGATAAGAATGATAATGATAATGAGGATAACATAATTAGCAGATCACCAAAAGTGGATCAAATTGTTAAAAAGAAAAGTTATAGAGTTGAGAGAACTTTCACCCTTTACAAGTCATACTTGATTGTCGGTAAAATCTTAAAGGATATAGAAATATGTGAAGAGGCATGGTCAGAAAGAGGTCAGTTTAGAAAGACTTCTAAATTTAAAAATTTACCATCATATAGGAAAAGAAGAAGTGATGAAGCATTTGCTAGAACTTTGATGGATACATTAGTTCATTTGGGATTATTTGATGATGCGATTATGCTTGCTGTGTCTACTAGAAAGTTTTTAAGATGGAATGAGGATAACTCTAGTAAATTAATGGATTCTTTAAGACAATTGGAAGATTCTGAAGCTATTTGGGCTTTAAGAAGAATTTGGCATAGAAGAGATATAGGTACATTTGCTAGAAAGGGTACCGTTATGTTTTGAACTGTTTTGGTTCATTATTTTAATCTAAAAATCTTATGAAGAATACTAAAAATATTTAATTACTTTTCACCCTGTCCAAGATGAAAACAAACTAGACATTTAACTAATTACCCTAATTTATTAATTTAAATCTTAATGATGACATGATACACCAAACTTGTAAATATGATGACTATTATGTATGTACAAAGTATACAAAAGTTCAAAATTTTAATGATAGCAATTTAATCTAGATCTATTCACAACCAAATGGCTATTGTCTATTGATGGTACACTTTAGTAGTATTTGTAAACTCGCTATAATAAAATCTTGTAGAACTTGTCCTAATACTTTTACTACCAGCCTTGTATATAGTAAGCCTGTTTTTAAGTTTGGTAAGCAATTTTTTTATGCTTAGTCCCTTCTGGGACTATCAAAAAAGATTAGACCAGCACCATTGGCTTAATCCCCTTAAAACCCAACTTTTGTGGTTTCGCCAGACCACTCAAACAAGACCTAGTCTCTATCCAATCTCCTGTGAATCTTTCAGTATAAAGAACAGCAAATACCAGAGCAAGGAGAAAGAGTCAACATTGTTCAAAAAGAAATTGTCTCATGAGTAGATAAAAGATAAAAAGTTTTCTACAGATAATCTTTTAGGCAAGACCTCAAGGCGAACCTCAAGCAGCAATTATTCTGAAGAAAACTCAGGCTTTTGCAAAGTATTTAAAAATAGAAAAAGAAAAAAAAAAAAAACCTGGTCTAAAAAAATTAAACAAAAATTAAATAAAAAATAAGCAGAAGCAAAAGCAATGCTGATACTACAGCAAATTTTAACTTCATCTAACTCCTTCTTCTTTACTCTGTTGGCTTTAAGAATACATCATTGCTGAGTATCGAACATTCTACAGCTTCTCTCTGGCTACCTTCACCTTCTCCATTAATAGCCCATCACATACACTGAGCTGTTCGTCCAGTTCATCTGACCAGTTTTTTTTTTTTTTGAGATCGTATCCTACGATTTCTACAGAGCTTCTAGTTGTCCAAGATTAAGATAATTTAGATATCTTCTAGCCTTAGAAGCAGCTTTGTGCCATAATTACTACATTCGCTATAATAAAAATTTGTTAAACTACAATTGATATCCTATTTTGTTGCACTCGCTACTACTAATCAAGATACCATATATTTGTCCTTTGTTTCACTTAAAAATCCTAATCTTATTACAAGGGCTCACTACTAATCTAGAGAAGCCAACAGGTAAAACGGATCAACTTCAGCTATCAAATACCATTACAGTTCTTCAATTGATTCATCACCATCCACATCACACCATTTTTACTGTGTTTCACAAAGTTTTTCAAGTTATTCAACCCTTTATTAATCCACCATGAATAATAATAACCAACATCCTCCCTTACAAAACTCACCACACTATTTTAAAGTCAACCATATGATTAAGAATAACAATCAACAGCATTATTATAATCAGCAACCATATCAACCTCAATCAAGATCCAATTCTGTAGTTGGGTCAGAAAGATATAATAATAGAACAAACTCAATATCAAGCATCAATTCAATGATGTCAAATGCAACACATTCAACTACTACAACTTCGACTCCAAGAACATCTTCTACCAATGATTTGCTTTATATGGATGATTCATTCACAAAACCTTCAAGATCTAAGATTCATATAAATAGACAATCTACTAATAGTTCAAGAGCTTCATCCATAATAACTAATAATACAAACTCAAATAGTTATCAACATTACCAACGTCATCAACAAAATCATGGTCAATCAGATTTCGGTTTGCCAAAAAGCTCTTCTTCAAGATCCTTAAACAAGATGCATACATGTCATGATAACAGTAGCACTAGCATAAACAGTCTCACCAGTAACAGTAGTCAAAATAATTTTAATAATTATAATTATAAAAATAGATACTCTAGAAATTCTCTTTTGAAAAATTCTTTAAGTGCAAATGACTTGAACAGTTTCAATACTGACAATCATACCCTTAATACCAACAATAATCATCGCTATAAACCAAGCTATCAACAGAATCAATCAATTCAAAGAAATCATATAAGAAAATCAACTGTCTTCACTTTCCCAAATGGTGAAGTTTATACCCCAAGACATATCCAAAAGAATCAAACTAGCTCCACACCAAGTCCAACTCATAGTCCAAGTCCGAATATACAGTCATCAAGCAATCAAATTCCAATGACTACTGATATTAATTCTGCTACTAACCCTAATAATAACAATGGTCAAATTAACAAGGTAAATTATTATAATAGCAATAGTAGCATGTCCAGTAGTCGTACATGTCTACAGCATCCACATATTCATAATAACAACATTGATCAATCATCTATATCACCTTCATTACATCATCAGTCGTTATCTTCATCAAGTAATAATTCAAATCCTGGAAGTAAAAATAATAGTTTCTCTTCTTCATCTCCAAGCCCTTCAAGAAATTCAAGAGCTAATAGTTCAATCGATGATGTAAATACTCCTCCATCATCAATTGATGATTTAACTCTTCAACATCAACAACAACAACAACAACAACAACAACAACAACAACAACAACAACAACAACAACAACAACAACAACAACAACAACAACAACAACAACATCAACAATTAACTCCGAATCATATACCTGCTTTGAAATGCGACTTATCCAATTGCTCTGAAGTGAATGATATATCAACTAATGTTAATTCAGATGATACTCAAACACAAACAAAACAATTAGCTCCAATATCTGAAAGTGGCCCATCTTTGACTACTAGAAATTCAAGCTCAACAATCACAAATAATACAGCCATTATCACATCTGTTGGTTCTGATGTAACTAGCATTTCAAACGATGATGACACAAACTCTCATGATCAACAGAACTTTCAGATCACTACTAAAACTGATTCTGCTGTCTGTTCTAACACAACTAATACAAATAATAAGTCAAATGACATATATAATAACTACACTGACACTGTTGACGTCTTACATAATCTCAAGAACCATGATTCTATTGATCCTGTTACTGATGACGATGATCATATGGTAGCTACTGAACCATCAGGAGCAACAACGTCCCCAAATATTCCACTTACTGAAAATCTGATGAATACAGTTATTCAAACTCCATTAGTACCAGCACACGAATATAAAACTTCATTAAAAACATCTGACAAATTGCCACATAGCGCTCATGAAGTAAAGAAGAAAACATCAACAGCGTCACTTCCTTCCCGATCTGTACAAGCCGCAAGCAAAACTAAAGGTCATACTCATAGTCATAATAGTAGAGATAATCATCAATATACCCATCATCATTACACCAATAACGATACGAACAAAAAATTACCTTCATCTTCTTCAGCTCCTGCATTAAATTTACCAAAAGAAAAGAAACAATCTGGTCTTAAGAAATTCTTTTCTAAACTATTTGGTGGTTCCAAGAAAAAGAAATCTAAGGGCTCTGCTTCTGTAGCTAATTCTTCACATTCTTCAAACATCCCAAAATCAAAATCAATGTCCAACATTATCTCCAATCCCCGTACAGCTGGGTCTCCTACTCACATACCTGCCATGATGGATAATAATGAGGACACTGAAGATAAAAATGGTTCTGAATTTGGGTCTTATGCCGGCAAAAATCCTGTATATATCTCAGAGAACCAAGTCCTATCAATTGACTCTGCTTCACTGCTAAGTTCACAAGATTCAAATATTGAGCCACTAACTACATCGGTGAACAGGTTATCAAAGATAGTAGAGACTGAACCAAGTTTGTTCTCATTTAATGATGACGACGAACTTAATGGGCTAAACAATGCAGATATTAACGACGAAGAGTTTAAAAGTGAATTGATCTTAGATAAGCTTTTTTCAAGATTATCGTCAAATAAATCTTCTGAAGAACTTTATAAGGAAGTAACCGTTGATGAAAATGAACAAGCTGAAACCACTGATTGCAAACCAATTAAAATGATAAAGATAAGAAACCATAAGGTCTCTACAGATGAAGACCTTACACCGGAACCTATTAATATGCCAAAAATATCTAATAAGGCTAAAACAACCATCCAAAACTCCTCTCTTCAAAATGAAGAAGATGAAAATGAAATCATTGAGTTCGAGGATCTAGAATTACTTAATAAGATTATTGAATTTGGTGAAACTGCATTTCCAGATTTAGCACAGCCAGATTTAGGTAAAGCCAAAACAAGAGTTATGAGATCTAGCTCAATCAAGAGAAAAAGATCTATCAGGTCTGTTACCCCAAATACTGTCGACGCTGGATGTATGAATGATGACTTAGCATTCTATGATGAAGAGACAACATTAAAAAATCCTGAAGTTATCAATACTAATTGTATTAAGGAACCTCTGACTGGAAACTTAATTGCAAATCAATCAATATTGAGAAAACATTCAAATTTGAAAAGAAGTATGATGCTCAATAATTCAATGTCAATGCTAATGCCCATCCCTCAACCCACTTCAATAATGAGCCCATGTGAAAAATCAGTTTCATTTAAAAATCAAATCTTTGTTAATCATACGCACTCCCCAGATATTTATGATCGTCACTCAAGATCACTGACCACAAGTTCATTAAGTCCTAAATTGATTCAACAGATCAGATTGGAATTGAATGATTATAAAAGAGTCATGGATGTTCACCAATTGAGTAGAAGCAACACTCAATTTTTCAGAGCCTAGGGGTTTCCTCTTATCAATCTCCAAAATATACGCATGAAACACTCTTGAGAAGCTTATATTGCATAATCATATTGAGCAACACCTTTAATTTTTTACCATCTAATCTTATAGCATTAAATAATCTCTACGGATATTATTGTTTTTTATGTCTTTTTTTTCTTTCTTTTAAATGCTTTGTGTTTTCTGTCCTTTTAATTTTAATATTAACTAATTTATCTGTATGCCATTCAATTGTTTTCAGGTCGATAATATTTAAGTTGTAGCATACTATGCTAATTATGAATTAGTCAGAAATCGCTTGTAGGCCTACTTTTATCTTCTTACAATCTTGCATTCTAATAAAAAAACACAACGATACAGAAAAAGCTTTTATATAATGAGATATTTTAACGATAGAAATCTGGTCTATCAACGTTCAAACCATACTCAGACAAAGCACTGCTTAAGTCATCCATTGTTAAAACAACCTTTTTTGAGCTATTACCAGAAGTACTTGTACTAATCTGTTGACCTTGACTACCTGCCACCAATGCCTTTGCTCTAGCTTGAGGATTACTTGAATTGTAGACAGATGAGGATGATCTAATTCTTGAATACTCATATGCATCAGTAGCAATATCACTGATAAACTTTTGAGTAGCTAAAGCGAGAATTCTCTTTATGCGGACATCATTGCAGTCAAGACCATTTTTTGCAAGATAATAATCGGTAACAGAGTCAGGTATAATTGGGTAATAATCTTCCATCATTTCCAATATTTCATTCAAGGTCTTATCTTTTCTTGTAAATTCTGGAAGAACTGGAATGTTTATACCACTAGAGCTGTTAGAAGGTTCATTTTCATTTTCATTGTATCCATTTTCGTTCTCTTTATTAGAATTTGTATCATCTTGTATATCTTGTGTACCATCTACAGCATCATTAAATATTTCATCATCATCCATATCAACATCAGCCTCCACCTCTTGAGTCTTGGGTATTTGGTCAGTCATAATTACGCTTTTATTGATAAGTATTTAGATAATGAGTATTGCTATTGTTCTTGTTCCTTTATTTATTTTTTTATTTTTTTTTAGCATTTAATTTGCGGATGTCTATTTCCTCTACAATATACACTTAACTATTTATTCATGGCAGTGAAATATTGGAATTTAACCCAGAAGATTAAATGAATTTGATTTAGAGCAACTTTGATAAAGAGGAAGGAAAACCTTTCAAGGAGCTTATTTGAACTTTTGAAATACTATAAAGATTTTATAAGCACGGTTTGATGCGCTGCGCCATGGTGTAGCAGTGATATCCTCCACCTGTGGTACTACAGAAGTTTATTTCATGATTTCATGCTGTACGTAAAATTTATGTTGATTTATATTGGGGGAACATCTATTTAGTACTATCTATATGTGCAATTTCGTTATTACTTATATTATATCCCAGTCCTGATCGTTGACACCTAGATCCTTGAATGACTCATCAATAGTATCAATTTTAATATCACTACACAATGGGCACCTTCTTGATAATAATTCATCAACCTCTGGATCACTGATAAATTTAGTGTTTCCTTTATGCTTGATGCTGTTAGATAAATATTTCTTTTGTAAAAATTCAATGTTCTTCTTGGATTTATAATCGTTTGACGACAGAATTTCCTTTATCAAACAATCAGAATGGAATGCGTGGTTGCATGGGAAGATGAAAAACTTTCTTGATGTAAGAATGAATTGACAAATTGAACATGATTCACCTGATTTTATAACTTGTTTAAATTCCTTTTGTTTGTAGTTAACTTCAATTTCTTGTGTTATATCATCATTTATAGTAACTGATTCCTTCATTTCCATAGTTAGCCTGTTTATAATATTACCAAATTTTTCTAAATCGGTACAGATTTCATCCTTTAAGTTGTCGATTGTAATGAAGTCTGGGATCTTTGGTAAAATATCTTTGATAGTTAATAATTCGCAATTGTTCATCAACTCAATGATCTCCAGCTTAATGCTACTTTCATTTTGATTTGATGTGCCTTTCAACGTAGTGTAATTTGATAATTTCTTTTCCGCAATCTTTAACCATAATTTTTTTCTTGTTTTATCATCATTGACTGGTTTATTTGCAACGATTTTAGCTAAGTCAATCATATCACTCTTTAGAGCTAAATCTAGAGCGTCTTGATAAAAGTTTAAGTATGAATAAATATGGATAGCAGATCGAACCTTATTAAATCTTAGACACAACCTTAATATAAAATCTGAATTATAATAGTTTATATCATTGTATTTTTCGAGGTACCTTAGGATCAAATCTTCGTCATTTGCAGAATTAGGAGTCGTTGAACATTGATTGACAATCAACAGATATAACAATAAATCATGGATTGTGTTTTCTTTACAATCAGTTTTCTCAATATATGTATTTATAAATCTTAGTGCCTCATTCTTATCTGGATTCATTTTAGTATTGTTATTGTTATATGTGAGAATAGCAGGGAATAATCTTGAAACATCCAACTGATTTTTTTTGTCATGATTACCATCATTCTCATCATCTTCAAGGTTGATTAGTTTCAGCCAGGAGTCAACAGTTAATTTTGGAGAGTTCACTAGTAATACAGTAGAATATTTATAAAAGTTCTCCAAATTGCTATAATTCTTTAGCATAACATTTATGGCCTCTTGCCAATTTTCTAATCTAATCCAGTATGATAAGACAAATTCGTAATCATTGATGAGATTTGCATAATATAATAATTCTGATCTTCTATTATGAGATGTAATGATTTCGTAAATTGTTTCTTTATCAAGAACAGATTTATTTTCCAGTAGGAAATTTTGTAATGAGATTTCTGTTGTTATTTTCAAAGTCGTTAACTTATTTAGATTTTTCGATTGCTCAACTGATATTAAATCATCAAAATTATTCAGTTTTTCAATAAATAATTCAATAATCCAACTTGATAACATTATTTTTTGTATCTGGAAATTGAAATGAGGATCTTTCTTGATTATTGTTAGTTTAGCCATGAAATACTCTAGTAATGCATCATCACTACTGTAACATTCATCATCGTCATATTTACTTTCATTTTCTTTAATTTTTGATAGAGTTTCACCTAATTCTAGAAACTTTAAAGAGACAAATTCAAAATCTATAGATGAGTTAGCATATGATTGAGCTGCCTTTGAATATTGCTTCTTCTCAAAGAAGTAATCAGCTTGCTTTGAATAAATTATATCTTTAACTTGTGGATCGTCTGTAGATGTTAAAGCTGATTCATAATCATTATTACTTTCAATTAAATCTTTCCAGATAAATTTTGATTCATCTGATATAGTGATTTCATAAATATTAAGATTAGAAAAGATCCAATAGGTATTCATTACCTTATCTAATTTAAGACCAATAAATCTTTCATTTTCAGATACAGGTAGTACTTGATGAAATACCAGTCTATCGCTAATCTGATTTATAATCATCAATTCAGAGCCTCTTAATAGCATTAGATGATATTGAGAGATAATGATTGATTTACATTTGTGTTTGGCTCCATCGCTATTTATTGGTAGTTCAGAGTTCAATAATATCTTAAGTTCTTTTAAATTTTTCTTCAAAGATGGATCAATTTTCCCATATACAGTACCTTGACTTGTAATCCAACCCATACTCCACTGATTTGCAATAAATTTATCACCATTGATGTTACCTAAGTCTTGAAATCTTTCTGATTCAATTGGCGAAACCCTTAGAGCATCAGCAAGTGTAGGAGGATTATAATTTTTACAACGGCGATACCAGTATTTGATTTCGTCCCCCACTATAATCATAATCAATAAGTGATTATCATCAGTATTATATTGTAGATGTATACCATCAATTCCTAATGGAGATGCCACGCCATTATTATTATTATTACTATTATTGTTGTTAATATTATTATTAGTTGTTGTATTACCATTACCATTTCCATTACTGTTAACATTTGACGGTATGTAATTTGAACTAGTAGACGTTGAAAATACTGATGTATTATGATAAATTGATTTTTGGATTCTTTTTGAATATTTAGATGAGTCAATCGAGTAATCTAGTTGTAGCTCATGAATATTACCTTGCTTATCACCAGCAAGAAACAATCCAGTTGACTCTGGTGTAATTGCTATTGAATTCCAACCAACAGCATTTAGTTTATATCCCTTCAAATCGTTTAAATGTTTGAATACTTTTGAATACTTATTGATATAAAACGATTCTAATTTACTAGTGACAACAATTAAATGATGACCAGTGGGATCTTGAAATATTTTATCGATTTTACCCAATTCTGTGATCGATCTCTTGAAGGGCAATTCCAATGTTTCAATGATGGCTGGGTTATTGAGGTCAATTCTAAAGAGTCTGCCGGTTTTGAAAGCTATTATTAAAATATCAGAGTCTACAGCCAGAGCTGAGATGTTACTGATATCGGTCTGAAACTGAACTGGCGCAACCTGAAACATACTAAAAATCGCTGAGTCAGTATTGCAGAATCCTTTAGTTATTGCCTGATACCTGTGTTAATGTTACAAGTCGAGTTTATTGGTTCACACCTTATTTTATTGTTTTGTTTTTCATAGTGGCAAAAAATTATCAAATAATTTCAAAAAAATAACAACTACTAAAAATTACTACTACTACTAAATAAATCTATTTCTATTACTGCCAATATTGTATCAATAAATCAGACAACACCATAAAGTCATAATGTCTGCTCCGGTAAAACTGCTAGGTGAAGCTCAGGGTCATACCATTGTCTTAGAAGTCTCTTCAGGGGATACTTATAAAGGAACTTTGGCTGAGTCCCAGGACTCTATGAACGTTCAGTTGAAGGATAGCACTTTAACATCAAGAGATGGCACAGTAACCCATCTTGACTCTGTCTTCATAAGAGGTTCTCAGATAGTGTTTGTATCAATACCTGAGATACTGCGAAATGCTCCTTTGTTGGATAAGTCTCGGCCAAGACCTCCTCCTCCAATTCGTGGTCCAAAAAGAAGATGAGTAGTTTAAATTACTATACACTTTGGTAAACTGCTAATAAATATATCAAAGAACTTATATTCAAACAGAGACATATATTTATCATTTTTATAACTTGTGTTCTATGTTTAATGGGTTTTAATTTCTAATTGTTGAAAATTTCATACTCTAACTTAGATGCATCTAAACTGTCCCTTAATACTTCGCTGATTTGTGAAATATACCCTTCAACATCAATTCCTCTAAATATAGATTGGTATATAGATTCAATTCCCTTTTTACTATCCTGGCTTAAACTTTTATTCAATAGATTTTTGAAAAATTCAACATCCAATATTATCTGTAATTCTCCATCATTGTTAATTTCTCCAATTTCTCTAAAATCTTTCACTAATAAACTGATTGAATAATCAATCAATTGAATCAAAACTTGATCTATTAATTCTTTGGAAATTCTTGAGACTCCTGTATAAACAGCAATTAAAATTGCAATACTTTCATAAATATAGCTTGATACCTTTAAATTATCATGTAGACTATAATTAACCCAATCTTTCTTTGTGATGCCACGATCTAGAACTTTTGAAACAGTTCTTTTCTGTTCCTTCAAGTAACTTTCAAATATCTTCTTTTCCATTGTTTCCATGATTTCATATAATTGTAAGTTTTTATTCTGCAGTACTGAGTTAAACCTATAATCATAATTTTCAATTAATTTGGGAATAATCTCAACCTTCAACCTTTTAATATTGGTTAACGTTAACAATTTATGATAATCTTTGATATTTCTCATAATATCAATATCATCTTGTTCAAATATAATCTTCCTTAAAATGCTTTCAAACAGCATATCAAAAGATCTTAAAAATTGAACTTCGATACCCTTTAAGATTTGTTTGGATGGGAACTTGATAATTTGAACCTTGGTATTTGATGATAAATTATTACTATAGTTGGTAATAGATGGGTTTATCAATAAAGTTAAATGTTGCATAACATATGATTCATACTCATAAATTAAATTTGGTAAAATAGTTTCACCAGTTTCAGTTCTATCCCAATTCTCTAACTGACTAATATTAGAACAGTCATTCATCCAGGTTGAGCAGACGGATCCTATAATTTTTTCTTGAACAAGGACACTTACTTCTCTTAGAATTGATATGGTTTTATCTGTAATTGATAGTTGGCCTAGACCATGAAATGAAATAGCTAATGTCTTATAAATGATCGGTAGATATCTAGTAGAGCTTATGCTATTGGTAAACGGTGGTAGGAAGCCAAAATTGTCTGATGACCCATCATTATTTTGCTTTTGACCTGATGCTATACCTGACTGCTGTTGCTGCTGCTGTTGTTGTTGTTGTTGTTGTTGGATAATCGTATTTCCATTTCCATTATTATTACCAGATTTACTAAAACCATTATTCGATGTAGCAGTTGTAGGAGTAGTGATAGTATTTGGAGAGCTTGTAGAATTCGATGATGTGATGCCAGCAGTGCTCGAGAAATCCTGTCCATTATTGCTGATATTTAAACCATTTGATAATTCTTTAAATGAATTAATATCACAATTAAAGAACTTTATTAACCTATGAACAAACAAGTCAATAAACTGTTGACCTTTATCTCTAATATCTAACTTTTCATATTCTTCTAATCTTATAAAGGGTAAATTCTCAGGTTTGTTTTCGTGTAGATTATCTGTATTCGTTGAATCATTTGTATTTTTAGCAATGGTGCTCAACTCTAGAATAAATTTATCCTGATATGATCCATCCAAAAATTTTTCAACATGTCTCCAAAAATTTATGAATTCAGAGCATAAATCTTTTAAACTGTCAAAGAACTTAATGATCATTAACCACATCTCAGTGATAATAGTGGAGTCTAAAAGATTGTGATTTTTACTTTGATTCAAAAGTAACATGTCGATAAAATGTGAATAATCAATTGAATCAACAGTTGATATGATGTTAGTTTGAACATTTATAAGTTTTTCATGAAATTTAATAAATGTTTGATTAAATTTATCAATAAAGTATTTTGATCTCAGTTCAATCCATTCAAGAATTGGATTATCAATAGTATCCAATTCCATCAATTTCAAGATTACCTGCTGGAATTCATCATCATCATTCATATATTCCTTGTTATTTAATGAAATCCATAGATTTTTCTTATAATTATCGATAATATTCTCGACGTCTTCCCAAATTCTATCCGTGATTTTATCATTTTGATTTAACCTCATTAATTTAGCTCTTTTATAATCATGAATTAAACTATCATAATCATTCTCAACAATATAATTTTTAAGATTCTTTGGCAAGTCGAATAAGAATTTCCTCTTCTTGACATATTCAATGGATTGTCTTAGTTTCATTTGTTTTTGTTTGCTTGCCAAAATTGGATTAATCAATAGTGTACTTTCCTTATTTGAGTCATTAATACTTTGTTTCAGACCCTTCAAACCATAATAATTAGTGTTGTTGATATCTGTTGATTTGAAGCCTAGATTCTGGAATTGATAAAGTATATCATCTAGGGAAGACTTTGATTTAACAAATTTTAAATACTCACTATTAACCAATTGCTTCAGTTCTTTATTTTTTTCAACAATAGAATCTTCAAGAACGTTTAAGCTTCGAGTAAGTTGATCAAATGAATCATCACTATGCAAGAACTTTAAGAACAATTGGGAATTGAACTGTTTAGAGGTGATTAATAGTTTGTGAAAATCCTCATTATTTTGAGCAGTGATCTTCTTTTCTCTCAATTCTTGAGCAAATGACTTTTTGGGATTTAATGGGTCCATTACATCATTCAAATTCACTGAATAATAAGAGTCATCGTTGACAATTTCCAGTAGTGTAGAATAGATAGCCTCTTGTTCGTCTTGCTCGTCTTGTTCATGATTGATTTTAGCCTCATTTGTATTGCGATTTGCAAGCCTCTTGAATTCAGAGGGATCTTCCTCCCAATGGACAGGGTCTAATGTGCTCAATTGATATGTGCTTAGAAGTATCTTTTCCATTGCAGCAATTTGACCAATGTATATTTTTCAATTTGAAGAACTGCTGAATAGCCTTCCTTGTTATGATTTGTTGGTCCGTTGTTATTAAAAACAAATTATAAATGGTGATCGGGTGCGAATCAAGAATTAGTTAGTATACACCGCTTGAAGCTTAATCAAAAGCAAGAAGAAGCATTAGGTGATGCCTGAATAAATTTGGTACCTATATGGGAATACTATCCAAGAAGGTTTGTCAATCACTGTTTTCTTTGAATCTTTCTTGAAGATAGATCCTCCTAGTATATAGTATGGGTTATTCGATAAAGCAGAAAATTGATATCTGTTTAAAAGCAGAAGCCAATCCTGCTATGACACAGTTGGATCTGGCTACTTGGGCAAAACAAAAATATGGAAGTAGTAAACCTCCATCTCAGACAACTATATCAAGAATATTAAGTCGAAGAGAGGAATTGATTTCCCTTAAAGAATACGACTTCAATCTTATAAGAAGAAGAAAGCAATCAAATCCTATATTAAGAAAAGTGTTATTAGATTGGATATCTCAATGTGTGTGGCATAATATACCAATTACAGCCCCTATAATCATTGAGGCTGCTAAAAACTTTTGGCATATATTGCCCAAACATTTAAGAGACGGAAATGGTGAGTTCTCATATAAATGGTGTTCCCAATTTTTGGCAAGATTCACTATTAGTATTGGTAAAATCGAAAGACAGTTGGTTCAAACGTTGAAGATCTGGAAATATGAGGAAAGAAA
>JAJMFI010000231.1:0-18395 GCA_030574595.1 Ruyongia chambardii
GAAAAAGTTGTTGATATTCAAATTAATTTGGAAAATGATTTTAAGGCAAGCTTACCACATGTTACAAATGAAGAACGTAATATGCATGTTGAATCATTGGCTAATTCAATCGAACTTATAGATAATAAATTGACAAGTTTAATGAGAAATTTACATTATTATAAAACTAGAAATAATAGAAATCAATCAACTGTAAAATCTACTGAATCAAGAATATTTCATTTCTCCATATATGAAGTTATATTGATTGTTGGTATGGCTATACTACAAGTTGTCTTAATTCAATATCTCTTCAAATCTAGGCAAGCTCAATTCGTTTAGAAACTTTTTTTTTTCTTCTTCTTCTTCTTCTAATAATAATGATAATAACAATAATACATTTGGTATTATAAAATTTGCATCTCACTTCATGAGTTTATGTTTTTTCCTTTTTAAATATTTGCTTTTTTCTTTTTTTAATAATATGAATATTCAATAATAAAATAGTCTGCTGAAATAATAGTAATGTAATATTAGACAATTATAATATATAATAAATAAAATAAATTAAGTTGAAATCTATATAGATAGCACTATTCAATATACATTTGTAGTTATGATTTACATATTCATATTCCTACATACCTTATCAGCCAATTATTCATAATAAATGCTATAAGTATATAAAAAAGAAATGAATATCAGTAATATAAAAAATAAAATTATATCTAAATGTAATCTATGGATATTGATTGATTGTAATAAAGATTAATCCTATATGCAATTCTAGAATGAAATAAAAAAAATGAAATAAAAAAACGAATATGAAGATGAATATATAACTGAGGTTAATCAATGCTTGGAATATCTAGTAAGGTTAACGAATGATGTATTGAATTGTAATGTATGAGACTAGTTCATTGCCTAAATGATTCTTTTCTCTAATAAAGTCGTACCTAATGGAATTTCAGAATGGCCCTTTTCAATGGCAAATACTGAATTACCTCTTAATATAGTTTCCATGACTCTACCCTTTAATTCAAACCCATTATATGCAGTTAATTTATTCTTGAAATAGGTCTTTGCATTATCAACTGTTTGAGTTGTAAATGGATCAAAGATAACAATATCAGCATCATTACCTAATTTTATAGAACCTTTACTATTCTGTAAACCCACTTGTTTAGCAGTATTATAGCATGTCCATTTAACAATTTCAGTAATTGGAATTGGTGGTGATAATTTAGATGCCTCTGTAAATAAGATTGGTAAACCAAGACCAACACTAGCAATACCACCCCAAGCATCAAAGAAATCACCCTTTTCTAAATGTTTTAATTCAGGTGTACATGGTGAATGATCAGAGACAACAGATGTTATAATATTATCTCTTAATCCTTGCCATAATTGTAATCTATTTGCATTAGTTCTAATAGGTGGACAACATTTATAAAAAGTTGAACAATTTGGAATGTTTTCAGCTGCTAATGATAAATAATGAAAACAAGTCTCAGCAGTAATTTTGAGACCTTGATCTTGAGCAGCCTTCAAAATTGGTAATGCCTCTTGAGTGGCTAAATGAACGATATGTAATGGTACACTTGGTGACTTTTGAGCACATTCAATAATTGTTTTTATAGCAGTAACCTCAAAGGAATCAGGTCTTGATGCTAAATAGGTATGATAATGAGTTGGATCCTCATCAGAATCACTGTCCTTTTCATGTACATGCTCATGTTCATGATTGTGTTTGTGTTTGTGTTCATTTTCAACTTTAACTTCTTCAATAACAACAGGTTCTGAATCGGTTTTGAGTGGAGGTTCAACAGCAGGCTGCATCTCAGCATGGAACATAATGATAGTCTTTTCACCTTCAACGGTCTTAAGGGCCTTATCTATATAATTAGAATCAATAGCTGGAAATTCATCAACACCAGATTCAATTAAAAATCCTTTAAATCCTCTAACACCAGCATCAATCAATGGTAATAGATCATCTACATTACCAGGAATCATTCCACCCCAAAATCCAATATCACACCAAAGTTGACCTTTGGCAGCCTTCAATTTTATATTGAAGTTTTCAACTGTTGTTGTAGGTGGGATAGCATTTAATGGCATATCAATAACGGTAGTGACACCTCCAGCTGCTGCTGCCTTTGTTCCTGTTTCAAAACCTTCCCATTCAGTTCTACCAGGTTCATTCAAATGAACATGACTATCAACTAGACCCGGTAGTATATAAAATGGAGAAACATCTCTATAACTAAATACGTCAGTTAATAGAGGATCATCTTGAGGAATTATTCTATAATAGATATTCGTTATCTTTCCAGATTCAGAATCAAATACAACAGTGGCAGGTTTTATGGAAAAATCAATAACAACATTGATGGACGATATAGCTCTCAACATAATATCAAGTATCAACAAAAATGAGCGAATGAGATTGTTTTAAATGGTTATATTGAAAGTCTATGTCCAATCAATATGTCAAATGAAAGATGAGTTAGAAAAAGTTGAAACTGACACTATTTTATAAATTTAGTTCACATCGGAAAATTCAACTGCACCAAATAGAGATCCCGGAAAAGCGACTTCGGAGTACACCGAGAGTTTCAGTAAGTAGCGCTAATTAAACTACTATTAAAATAAATAAAGAAAATTTACTAATGATATGCATTTTATACTTTATAATGTTGTTGTCTAAACTTCATAAATAGTTTTCAAGATGGAACTTCCTTCCACCTTACTTAATAGTATCCCCCAATTGTCTCCCATCATGTCCTTGTAACCATGTAACAATTTGTAAAATGTTTGTGCTAATTCTTGACTTGGTTCTTGGTAACAGACAATTGATTCAAAGAATACACGAATAGCATCCTCTGTCATTCCGGTTGGATTGGTCATGATCAAGTTACACATTCCTTGAAAAGCTGTTTCCTTTTCTTCATTATCTAGAACAAACATCATATTCTTAGCCCAATTCAGACCAAAGTCTTTCAAACTTGTGCTAAAAAATTCTGGTAATTGTATGGAAATTCTACCAATTGTAATGGCTGTGTTTTCTAAAATAGTATCAGCGGCTGTTGAATCTAATAAATCAATTAATGTGACCGCTAATGTATCCATGTATGCGCTTAAATTATATCTTAATGAAATTTCTCCTAATGACCAAACCGCATTGTTGCAAACCCCAGTACTTTCAACTCTATTTGTTATTATTTCATTATGAATCATCTTTATTATTGGTTCAATATAGTTTTCAAGTTTTTTTGGTAAATAAATAGCTAAATCACCTAATAATGAATAAGCAGATTGACGAACATCATCAGAAACATTATGGAAAGTTTCCAATAATAATTTAATAAAGTCATCTTGAATTAATGTTTCTGCCTTATCCTCTAAACCTTGAATAATACCATCAACTAAATCTATTGAAGTAATAATAAAATCAATCTCTGGAGTATTATTCTTTAAATTATTAATGGTATTCTTTTCTGATTCTAATGAATTTGATAAAATTCTAATTGCTCTACTATAAACTTCTAATGCATATGGAATGAATTGATCCTTCAATACAGCAGCAACTGATGACATGCATTCCAATAATGGCCAAAGACCCTTGTCATCATCACTTAAGATATTCCATTTTGATAATAGTGGTGGTAAGATTAATTGAATAGAGGCACTGTCTAATTCAACTCTTTCAACAAATATTTGCAATGTATCAAATAATACTATTAAATTTTTAGTCTTATAATATTGGAAACATTGATTAATAGCATGGAGAATTTCCATTGAGAATGGTTGAATTAAATAACTTTCTGCATTTTCAATGAATTGACCCAATGAACTACAAGCACTTTGTTGAACCATTTTTCTCTTATCAACAGTACATTGAATAATTGACTTTAGTGTTGGTTCAAGATAAGCAGCACATGAACCTCCAGATGTAGCTTCTGAACATATCCATGATGAATATCTACCTAAAGTCCAACATGCGATTTGTCTAACTGGCCATTCTGGATCTTGTAAAGTTTGTACCAAGAATGGTACTAATATTGGCAATTGTTGTGATGCAAATTCAATCCCACCTTCAGCAATGGCACCAAATGCTAATATAGCAGCTTCTCTAATTGGCCATTCTGGTGAAGAGATTTTTTCCTTTAATATAGGTAAAACAATTTCAAATACTTCTTGAGGAGTTGTAGAAGCTGAAACGTCTAATGCAGAAGCGGCACATTTTCTTAAATTCCATTCAGTACTAAAATCATCTTCTTCGTCTTCATCCTCCTCCTCGTCACCATCATTACCACCAGTAGCTGTACCATTAGTATGTTTATGTGTATGTTCTTTGGTATTAGCAGCTGTTGGTCTGATATCTTCATCTTTATCGTCTTCATCAGCATCATCTCTGTTGTCCATTAACATGATATCCATTTCCGAATAGACCATGCTCTTTAATAAGACAGGAAGTATAAATGGTAAGAATGGCTTTATTAGATCATCTGGAATATCAGATGTACATAGGTTCAAGATAAATTCACAAGCCTCCAATTGAACTTCATCTTCACAATTAGTGATTGAATGTAATGCATAATTTATAACACCTTCCAAATGAGGAACAATTTTGTCAGGTCTTACATCTAAGATTTCTGAAAATGCTGTGCAAACGTTACAACGCACATTTGGATCTTCATCAGAAGCTAATTGAAATAATCTTGATAAATAGTCATCAATATATACTAAGAAGCTTTGGCTTTTCAAAACAATAATGCTATTGATACACTTTAAGGCACCAGCTCTAACTTTTGAAGAGGTAGCAGTTGTTAAATTGATAAATTTTGGAACCATAAAATCTAAAGGTCTTTGACCATTGTATTCTACATCTAATGCATGACCAGAATCTTCGCAGATTTTGGAGAGAGCAGAAATGGAACCTTCTTGATTCGTATTGGATCCAGTTTCTGTCAATTCCATTAGCTGTGGTAGCACCGATGGCCAATGATAAACACCTAATGTTGCAAATAATGTAGTGATGACATTACCAGTAATATTTCTAACTAATAAATTTTGATTTAGAAGACCTTTTAAAATATTCGATAAGATGTATGAGTTATCTTTAACATTGAAGTTTCTAACCATACTATTTTTTAAAACAATACCAGCGCTTGCCTTAACTTCATTTGGAAAACCAGTAGACTCATCGATTAGGATAAAACATAAATAGTTATCAACTTCTGGTTGAGCCTTAGCATCGTCAAGAGCTGAGGTAGCTTGATTTCTGATATGGTCATTGGATGATAATGTACCTGCCAGTATTTCTACCAGTTGGCCTAACAGTTGTTCATTCGGAATCCATGACATTATATTAACAATTGCATTCAATACTCTAATCTGTTCAGTCTATATACAATAATTTAAATCTAAAATTTTTTTTTTGAATGTCTTCTTTGTTTGTAACTTGATCCAGAAAAAAAAATTTGATTGAGAAATGATTTCCGACCTTAAGTATGTCATTTCCGACCCATTTTTTTGTTTTTTTGTAAACTACAATAGAGTACCACTTACTACCGCTACAAGTGTTACTAGGACTAGCAATGCTAAACATTACTACCTACAGACTTAATTGTAGATTGAAAGTAAAAGAGAACAAATGATATAGCTAGTATTGTTGTGAAGAAGTATTTAAATATATTAAATCTATATACATATAGCACTGTTCTGTGCTATTGGAAGAGTTTAGTGATACTTTTCGCTTAATAGTTTTAGTTTCTCTGCTAGTTGATCAATCTTATTCAACGACGGTTGAAAAATCTGTTGAATTTCTGGAACAATATCACTCGGTATACGTTTATGACCCTTAGCATATCCATCTGTATTCATAATGTGATTATCATCATTTTCAACAGAAGTTAATGATCCATTCAAATTTAATAAGGATGTATCTGAAAGTATACTCTTCTTCGAATTATTATTATTACTATTACTATTACTCTCCGTTAGTACATGGTCCAATATAACTTCAGCTTCTTCTATACTATGACTTGAATAGTTTGTTAATGTATGATCATTTGATATTTCTCTTTGATAATCATCTTCATCTTCATCAGCTTCTCCATCGCCATAATCTGATTCAGTATCATAATGAATATTTATACTTTCGGCTGTTGTTTGTTCATTGCTTATCAAATCATCTAGCATTTTTATCGAATTGGCAATATTTGTTACACCTCTTGATTGTGGTATATTACCTTTCCTTATTATCTCTGGTGATCCTGTAATTGACTTCGATTTAAATTGACTCAATGGAGGAGTATTTCCAGGTGAATCAAAGTCAGAAGAACTTGGTGAATAAGTACCAATAGAGGCATTGTCAACAGCAACAGTAGAGAAAAAAGCATTTGGTGCCATTAATGGTGTATTTAGGTCTATTGGTTGTTCTAATGATCCGATTAATGATGTATCACTATATTGTCTTGGTTTATTGGTTCTTTTATGTACCAGTAGTGGACCTACTGGAGTATTATCACTTATTGTTTCAACTTTTTCTAAATCTTCTTCCTTCAATTCTTGATCCTGTAACTCATCATCAATCAAACGATTCAAATAATTCGTCTTTTCATCATCATCATTGGCATTCTCTTCTTCTTCTTCAATATCACCTTCAGCAGCATATTCTTCAGGAGTGTGTATTTGATCCACTGGTATCTTATTAAATACAACAGTCTTATTAACTTTTAAATCTGATTTTGTCCTTTCTCTTTGTTCATCTATGAATTCATGTTCAAATTCATCTAAGTTTTCTTTAGAACTTCTCTCCAACTCTTCATTTTTCCAGCAATTAAGTCTTGCTAATCTTTCATCATAGGTTTCCAAACATTCACCTGGTGCAAATCCAATCTTACTAGTAGCTTCCTTTCTCACTAGCCACCAATAGCTATCTTGATCGTTTAACAATACAACAGCATCATCACGCTCTAACTCACAATGAGATGGATCAGTACCATGAAAATCATATAGAGCATATAATTTACCTGGAGTTAACTCCTTTGGAGGAGGCAATGGAGGCTCTATTATATAATCATTAAAATCTTCTTCACTTTCCTCAGTGGCCTCTTGCTCATCTTCCAACAATTCTTCAAAAGATGGTATACTTGATCTTTGACTTGCATTCAATCTCAATGATTGTTGAGTTATTGGTTGATATTTACTTTTTGAACCATTGTTATTGTGATTATTTACTATAACACTTCCTGTACCATCACTTGTTGAGGATGTGAATGATGGGACTCTCTTTTGTTCTGTAAGGTGATCACTATTTAGCAGTTTTGTAGCAGCTGAAGATAGAAGTTCTTTTAATTTTTGTTCAGACATTGAATATATAAATGTGTGTGTATGTGTGTATTAAGAGATATGCAATTTATTGATGGATTTAAATGTCTAAATTATGTTCAGTTAAACTCTTCTTGATCTTTGGTTGAACTTTTTAAATTAATCTTAATAACGATGGAAATGTATACATGCAAATTATGGAGCCTATAATAATGATAATGATGAGAAGAATAATGAATTTATTGACTGAATGTTTTCGTTTGATATTAATATAAGGAAGCTTCTAATAATAATCAAGAGGGGGGAGCTAAACGCAATAAAAATAGAGAGGTAAATGGAATGAAATATGTATGTGATCTGGTCCCCGAAAAAACTTGATGAAGTATTATAGTGAAGTTCAATTATAGTTAGCCAAATATGTCTTCAATCTAAATTCACTTCAATTATAAGTGTGATGATCCAGAGATCAAATTAATGATTATGTTTTATTGTTTTTTGTTATTGTTTTGTTGATAAATGCTGAATCAAATTGATTTGATCTTGATCTTTTTTTTTCTAATAACTTTTCGCGACTGTTTTTTCTTCTCTTCTTTTTTTTGTAGGTACTAACCAAAAAACAACCACAAAGTACAAACAAAGAAGTGCTAGTAGTATGGAAGAATTACTAATTAAATAGTAGAGGTTAGACCCAGTTCTGAATGATGTATGATATCTCTCATACGAGATTACTTATTGGTCATCACAAACTTTACTATGGAAGATCTGATTTCTCGATATAAAACTGTCTCAGGTCGTGTTCGGTAGTAGTACTTGAAAAATTCAGGTACCTGCGTAGCAGCAGCCTTATTATAATGTTTGACTTAAAACTTAAAATTAGACGTTAAGTCATATATGTGTATATTAAATGATATTCGCTATGAATTTGCCAATAATTATAATAAATAGGTTCATTAATGCTCAATATGAGAAGTGTTATCTTGAACCAGTATTTGAGTAGAAGCTAGAACTTCTATTATTCCTCCTTTATTGGCAAATTAGTAGTTTCCACTTTATCTTTGTTACTCTGTTCTGGTTCCAATTGTGAATCTATATCAATAGTACTGTAATCAGCTAATGAAGTAGATTTTTCAATATTTTCATTGTCAGTTTCACTCTCATGTGATAATTCTTCTTTAATATCCTTCTTAACATCATCTTTCTTTAATTGATATGTATTATCCCTCTTGGCTTTCAATTTCAACAAAGTATTATTATATGTACCCAATATAAAATAAACAAGGGCAGAAAATGAAGTCCATAATTCAGGAGGTAGATACATTTGACATGTTGCTAATACTAGAGGACTTGTTATCCAAGAGTTCTTTAATACTGTAAATAATGATTTCTTTAATGCAGTTCTAATGGTAGCAATTACTCTAGAGATTGAATCATTAAATTCATTAAATTTAAAATCAATATTTGAATTAATAATACTAAAGAATGATACTATTAAAGTACAAGTAATTGGAGTTAAAGTTGATAAAGATGTCAAAATTTGGAAAATCTTTTGACGTGATGATAGAGGTGCCTTATAAATAGTATTCAATAATTTAAATCCATAATGATTCAATGGAGTATTAATGAAAAATGCAAATAGAGCCATCATAGGAACTTTTTTACTAAATGGATGTTTTATTTGAAATTTCTTGAATAAAGTGGTTATAGTGAAATCTTTTGCTATAATACTTGCAATTGATTCATTTAATATAGCTAAGATAGCAGCAGTTATAGATTTGGTCAATAGTGGATACTTGGCCAAGTAAAGCAAATACTTGCCATTCAAAGATGTAGGTTTTGTAGCCATCACAATATGTTGATATTATATAATTGCTTGACTATAACCATTAATTAAATAGTTTGTATACAAAAAAATAGTGCAATTCATCCTCCTTTTTATATTCAACAAGTTCTTTTATCCGGTGAACTCAGCACTCAATTTTTTTAAAGAAGAAATAAAAAAAAATAAAAATAAAAAAAAAACATGGAAATTTCCGATAGGCGATAAGAAAGTGTAACATTTGGGGGACTTCCGACTTGAAGTACCCTCGGTTGATGATAATAATCATACAATGGTAATACTGAGATGATATTATGCCATTATCAATTCTCTTCATCCATATTTGGTCTCATTCTCTTGAAAGTTTATCGAAGTTAAAATCTAGTATTAGTTAGGTAGTTCTATAAATGAACTTTAAAAGGTTATATATTCATCTGAATTAATATTTGCTAACAAATTATTCAAATCATTGCTAGTTACTTCTACTTGCATCCTTGTAAATTTGAATAGAGTCTTACTTCTAAGGGTATCGATATCACATGATGATTTTCCAAAGAAATATACATCCTTAATGGTAAGAAAGAGCTATTGAATCTTCTTTCTTGTGAACTATTTCAAGTAACATTTTCTTGGTTTAATATAATATCACACAATGTAGTTGGGAGAATTGTATTTCTTGAGAAAAAATTGAAAATTGAAAACATAAGCATTGTTTTGATGGTCAAAATAATAACCTGAATATTATGATATAAACTAATTATTGTATGTGTTGCTTTTATTAAACTTAATTGACTACATCTCTGAAATTATATATATTGTTTATGCTATAGTAATACTGATAGGAATATACTGATAGTAGTAAAGTTCAACTCATCAATTACCCGGTTGAATTTTAAAAAAAAAAAAAAAAAATTTTATTGAAAATTTTTTTATACAAAAAGTGAAAATATTAAAATCAAGAATTAATACCATACAATTCTTAAGAACATCGTTAAATTATATTTCAATTACTAAAGTATTTTTTTCCATTAAATACTCTATTATTCTTGATATTCCATATAATTAAGACTTAATTAATTCACACATATATAGCAGAAATGGCATTTACTCCAGGTGGAAGAGGTGGTTCAAGAGGTGGTTTCGGTGGTTCAAGAGGTGGAGCCAGAGGAGGTTTTGGTGGTGCTAGAGGTGGTTCCAGAGGTGGCTTTGGTGGTGCTTCAAGAGGTGGTGCCAGAGGTGGTTTCGGTGGTGGACGTGGTGGTGCCAGAGGTGGTGCCAGAGGTGGTGCTAGAGGTGGTGCTAGAGGTGGTCGTGGTGGTGCAAGAGGTGGTGCCAGAGGTGGTGCCAAAGTCGTTATTGAACCACATAGACATGCCGGTGTCTTTATTGCAAGAGGTAAAGAAGATTTACTAGTAACAAAGAATACTGCTCCTGGTGAATCTGTTTATGGTGAAAAGAGAATCTCAGTTGAAGAACCATCAAAGGAAGAAGGTGTCCCACCAACTAAAATTGAATATCGTGTTTGGAATCCTTTCAGATCAAAATTGGCCGCTGGTATTATGGGTGGTTTAGATGAATTATTTATTGGTCCTGGTAAGAAAGTCTTATATCTAGGTGCTGCTTCAGGTACTTCTGTCTCTCATGTTGCCGATGTTGTTGGTCCAACTGGTTTAGTATATGCCGTTGAATTCTCTCATAGACCAGGTAGAGAATTAATTGGTATGGCCAAAAAGAGACCAAATGTTATTCCAATCATTGAAGATGCTAGACATCCACAAAAATATAGAATGTTAATTGGTATGGTTGATTGTGTTTTTGCTGATGTTGCTCAACCTGATCAAGCTCGTATTATTGCATTAAACTCTCATTTATTCCTAAAGGATCAAGGTGGTGTTGTTATTTCTATTAAAGCTAACTGTATTGATTCAACTGTTGATGCTGAAACTGTCTTTGCCAGAGAAGTTCAAAAACTACGTGAAGAAAAGATCAAACCATTAGAACAATTGACTTTAGAACCTTATGAAAGAGATCATTGTATTGTCATTGGTAAGTACATGAGAAGTGGCTTATAAGTTATAAAAAAATAGCTTATTTCTATCTCATTTTTCCAATAATATTTAATATAAAGTTTCAGGTACTTTTTTTTTATCACCATTCGAATCAATTAATAAAAATCAGAATGAGAATAAATTTTCATAGATCAAATGAAGAAGATAGTATGAATATCATAATGATTTGCTTATTCTTTGATAATTTTGTTATTTGCATTATTTGGTTGCTTTTATTCTGATGGGGGTCTCCTATTATTACTATTATAGTAAAGACAGACGCTCTTATTCTCCTTATTGTACATTTACTATATTTTTATACTGATGATTATGATGATGTTAAATTCATAATGTCTGTATGTATTTCTTGTTTTTACTCTTCTTATTGCATAATCATATTATTTCATTTATTTAAATTATTCGTATTATTCCTGATTGATGGGATAAGCTACTTGTAGATCAAATTGATTTTTATCGTCAAAATAATGGAGAATGTTATCAAATATTTGATTATTCCTTTACAATAAATTTATTGCTAAGTAGTGTATACTAATCTGGAAATTTCTAAAAAGATGTCTCCAGAACTCCGGACATTATTATACCAAATAATAAAAAAAAACGAAGGGAAACAAAACAAAACAAAACAAAACAAACGAAACGAAACGAAAAGAAAACAACTAATAAACAACACTGACGTGCCTACAGAGTTGAAAGAAGACAAGATCTAAAGGTCTTATTCCAACTTCAATTGGGCAATAATGATCACTTCTAGTAAAAGTCTCCTTTTGGCCACTATACCCAACAAAATGCTTCAAGACCAAGGTGAAGTGGATATATCCAACTCAAGAAAGCTACTGAGACCAATCAGTCAAGATCCTTTGACACCAAGACGTAAAGCATTACAAAAGTTGAAAAGAGCCACTGGTAGAGCAAATAAAAATAATGAATTGATCAACGAAAAGAACATATTGTTCACCTATCCAAAGGCTAAAATACTATGCTTTGAAGATATTGATGTTGATGACGATTTAAAAGGTAGACTTATTGGGTATGGTGTTCTAGAGATATATCAATTGAGTAGGCCTCCATTAAACTATTTACAATGTGGTTCTGTTATTTATCCAATTATGCCTAAGCTGAAGGTATTGAAAATTAATCAGCATCAATTTTTAATACCAATGATGAATCCTGAACGTTACTGGAGAGTCATTATTGATACAGATGATCAATTGGTTATTCAAGATTTGATTAAGACATTCAAAAAAGTATCACAATTTAGAAACCTTTATCTAAATGATAATATCGAAAAAGAAATAAGCCATGAACTGAAGAATAAAACGTCAGTTTCGTCAATTACTTCCTTGAAGAGAAAACTGGACGGAAATGAGTTGAAAGTGGATGATAATGAAAATAAAGAACAAGACAATAAAAATAATAATAATAATAATAATAGTAATAATAACGATAGCAATCATCATGATAGCGATAGCGCTAACAATAACGATAACAATATTGAAGAGAACCAAGCCATCGAAAGAATGGACATCATTAACACTACTGAGTCGGAAAGTAACAGAAACATAACTGAAATATTCATCCAAACTACTAATTCAATAAAAAGTTCAATTAAATCAAGTTCTACATTATCATTGAGCTCAATTAATACACAGGTTGCATGTCTTGATGATGGTAGTGTGATTCACTCTGATGAAATTCCAAATACCGAAATTTCTCCATTTAATGACAAGACACATCAGGAATGCCCATATGAACCATCTACTGTTCAAATACAGACAGATGAGTATGAAGAGTTAGAAGATGATTATGAGATTCAAAATGCGCTGGATATATTGGATACTTACAGTGAGAGTAATACACTACATGATGAATATGTCACCGCTATTGATTCTTTTCCTTCTCATTTTGAATATCCAAGAGCAGATAATACAACAACAATAGCATTAAGCTCATTGAGCATATCTGAAATTTGGATGGACCCATCTGACAATATCATTCCAATAACAAACTCAGCTAATAGTTCAACAGCACATAGTGTATATGTGGATAAATCAAGGTCAGGATCAATATCCACTAACGATTCAATAACAGCATATAATTATAGCAAGGGATCAACTCCATTGGAATTTGCATTTGTGAGCTCATCAACTCCGCTGAGAAAGAGATATACATCGTTGAGTGATCTTCCTGTAACTGCGGATAAAATTAGAGAAACTAAGAGATACTCCTCAATGGAAATACTGAGTATTATAAACAGAGATCGTGAGAATAAATTCAATCAATTCAATTCATTAAATGTGGCTGATGATGTAATGGATGGTTCATTCACATCGTTTCTGAAATCATTCTTCTAGACATATATGTTGATACGTATGTCTCTTTATGTTTCTGGTAAACATATTTTATGACTCTGGGTAATAAGGGTTTAAGAAATGGTTAATTTGTTTAGATTATATACAAAGGTGAAAATCCAAAGCATAATGAGTTAGAAAAATTATGGACAAAATATTAATGAAAGTCATGAATACAAAATAAAAGCTTTTACACATTGAGCTATTAAGTTAACTCAATGATTGTGAAATTATTAAACAAAAAGATTTTATAATAATTACATAATGGTCACTGTAGTTAACATTTCTTGAAGCATTTATATACAGTACTTCATATTATAAATTCACTGAGTCTCGAGAATCATAAAATTTATCCAGACTAGTAAGCGGATGGATTCTCGTATAGAACAGTAGGGATACAGCAGTGCATTATTCCAATCACGTTAACAAGTATCATGTTCCTTCTGAATGGTGGTATTGTATGTCTTGAGTTTGATTGTGCTTCTAAATTTTGCTCAAGTATTACCATATAGATTTTTGTTTCTACTAGCAATTATTGGAATTTTAGTTCAGATTACTCATGGGGCACTTGCATACACAAAATGAACAAAATCTTTATGTGAACTTTTCAAAGTCTACAGTATCATAAACAATTAATCACGAAAAGAGGATTAGGATAATGTCAAAGGCTTAAATAATTGTAACATTGGTATATTATTCACAAGAACAAGAACAAGAACTATAAACACAAAACATTAAATTATAAAAAACGTTGATAATCATCCATGTCATTGGAGGTGATAGAAATAGGTTTCATATCATACTTTTTTTGTCTTTAATACCCTCAGAATATCATGTTTTTATTACTATAAGTATCTTTGGTTTTGAAATTAGAATTGTATGAGTTGAATGGTTAGGTGTTTGTTTGTATGTTATGTAGTTCAAATTTATTGATTTATTTACTTCTTAATTATATTTTGATAATAGTCATACAAAATTTTACATTGGTGGGGCACCTGGAACTGGATTTCCGTTAGCATCAATCAACCCTTGTTGCATTAGTGCTAATTGTTCAGATCCAGCAGTTTCAAATGTTAAACCAACACCAATCTTTTGAGTGTTCTTTGGCTGATCAATTTCACCAGAAAACAAGACTGAGACAGTTGGTAGTATTCTTCTTTCCAAAAATGATGAGACTTTACCAGTAGAATCTATTTGACCTCTGAATACTGATTGTCTGAATTCATATTTAGCACCAATGGTGGTTACACCTTCTAATGTTGGTTGAACACCATATTGAGTTTGAACTAATTGAGCTTGTAGTTGAGTTTCTAAACCAGCTTCCAAGTTTTCAGCAACTCTTCTATAGAAGGATGCTGTTAATGAGCCTTGAGCTTGTAAATGAGCTGTGAAAATCCATTTATTTTCAGCATTATAACGAGTGAAATATGAAACAGCAGCATCACCTGGAGCAGATGGTTGCTTTGAATATACACTTTCTAAACCAATAGATAATCTTGGGGTAATAGATTGCAAGATAGAACCGACAGCAACACCAGAGAATGAACCATCATCTAAGAATGATGAATTTAAGGCTTTTAGGTTAATGGAAAAATCAGCAGCTTGTAAATCTTGTTCCAATTGTAACATAGTTGGTTGATTCTTAGCAATTTGTAAAGTAGCTTTTGAAACATTGTATTTATCCCAACCATAGTTCAATCTACCAGATAATGAGAAATCATTATCGATGTTACCTTGAGCAAAGAAGTTATCAGTGGCATATAAGGCGCTGAATGCATATGGTGGGATTGATTTAGATCCAACAGATAATGTATGAGATGTTTGAAAGGCTGGGTTCATTGAGAAAGCCTTGTTCAAATCAGCTCTTAAACCAGTAAAGAAATACTGAGTTATGAAAACATCTCTTGTGACTTCTTTACTCAAATTTTCAACAGTACCTGGGTTGGTTAAGTTCAATGATGCTCTATGATCAGAGATATTATTATAGACATTGTTTAAGTATGAAAACATTGGGTTTGATGACCAGAAACCAGATGGGGTTGGTTTGTTAACATCAACACCTGGGAAAGATGACAACTTTGATAAATCTCCTAATGGCAAAGGAGTAGGAGTTGGAGTAGACATTCTTTAGATATTGAAAAAACTATAACTAACTAGTCTTAATAATAGAGCTATTTACTTATGTATTCGTCGAATTTTTCATTCAAATTTTTCAGCAAGAAACAATTTAGTCACGTGCATTTTACCCGGTTTGTAGGATATTCTTTTCAGGTAAGATACCATGTTATCAATGCTATTGTGATATCTTCATATATGTAACTGTGGGGATTATTAATATGGTTGATTTGCTATTCGTCAAATTTTCTAGAATCTTATGATAAAGCTTTTTCATTATTATAATTTTTTTCTTTATTTTGTGTAACACTACAAATGATTACAAAATGATATAATATATGAACAGGCGTGATATTGATAACAGGGCTGCTAAAACTAAGACATTCCATTCTTAAAAGCAAGAGAATAATTCCTATATTCTTCATCTACTTATTCTATCTATTTACGAGTCATATATCAAATGGATGAATTGCCAATGGCTGACTATCTAGTTAAACCACGATTAATGTAGTGTACTCCAAGAATTCTTCCTTTACTGCTTTGTCTCCTAATTTAAACCTCGTAGGTGAAAGTGACAATAATAGAACCCGTTATAGGATCAAGAAATATAGTGAGATCTTAATTTAACAGATTTAATAATAGCTTTATAATGTATGGAAACTATGATTTAGACTAGATTACTGGAATATCAGGGAATTCTTCAGTCAAATTATCTAAATCAAATGTAACAGTAGATGCTTTATCCTCTATAATTTCATCTTCATCTTTTACTGCGCTAGTAGACTGATCTGTACTCTCTAATTTGCTGGGCAGCTCGTTGTTATTCTGTGTAGAATCAGTTGTAATTGATGGGGCTGGTAATTCTAATCTTTTACCAACAGACTCTTTAAATTTAGATAATATAAGTTGTTTGGTATCAATATTATTATTCAACTTTTGAACTCTAATAGCTCTTTCTTCTGGTGTTTCAGATAAACCATGGATTGTCTTCAAAATCTCTCTAGCCTTGTTTAATCTTACTCGAATGGAACCAGCCTATAATATAAACAGAATAGTGTAATTGTTAGTAATTTATCTTCGCATTGCATGGAAATTGAATGAATGAGTTGGCATTCATAATCAAGGATACTTACAGCATTATCAACATCTTTGGGCAGTAATTTACCTGTATTAACATCATCAACAATGTCTAATACTAATGGTAATAACTCAAGATTTTTTAGTTCATTGATAGCATTCTCTGTTTCTTTCAATCTATTTTCATCTTTGATTGGTTTCAGATCACTATTTAATTGTCTTAATGAGCTCATCATATAATGCACTAGTTATATATAGGTTATTGTTCGAGTTAATGATTGAATGCGCTATAAATATTCAATTGATATTTACTAGTTAGTTGTGTTTTTTTTCTCTTCTTATATAAAATCAACCGAACTTTATTTCTCAGTCTTAACAATATGAGCACGGTCCAAATCTTAACCAATGATTGAATTTAGTCAAAGATAATAAATATGAGATATGCATATGTCAAACTAATAGTAATTAAACTATTGAATTAAGCAGCAATATTGGATATTGGTAATTGTAACTAATATATAACTAAGAAAGATATGAACTATTAATATTATATGTGCTTATTAAGCATTTTCTGTTTTTGAAGAGAAAACCAAAACAGAACATCAAAGGCATCGGTTTGTGACTCGTGTAATAAATAGATCCAGTATTCCACTATATTATATTGCTTTGAGCTAAAAGCCCATTATTTATTATTTATTAACAATTACCTCTTAATACGTTTACATATAATCACTACTAAAAGAATGAAGTTATTAGGCCAAAAAATCAATGACAAAGATACAAGTGGGACCTTCACTTTGAAAGCAGAAGACAAAGAAGATTTATTCACTTTATATAATTTGATATTAAAGGGTGATGAGATTGAATTAAAGACATGGAGAAATGTTAAACAATCAAACAAACCAGGATCCACATCAACTAAATCTGAAAAGAAATTACTAAAACTACGAATCAAAATCGAAGATGTTGATTTTGAACCAACTGATGAAAGCATGAGACTTAAAGGTAAGACTGTTTTACCAGTTGATGATGTTCCTCTCGGTTCTTATCATACTGCTGAAATTGATTATAGTTATCCATTTGTTCTTCATAAAGAATCATGGGATTCCATGGCTATAGAGACTGTTCTAATCAGTACGAAGATAGAAACAAAGGCTGAAGTTGGTGCTGTTGTGCTGGAGGAAGGTGTTGCTCATATTTGCCTGATGACTGATAATATCACAGTTATAAAGAATAAGATAGAGGGAACCATTCCAAAAAAGAAGAGAGGTGATTCCGTAAAGCATGATAAATCATTAGAAAGATTTTATACAACAGTTGCAGAAAGTACAATTAGAGATTTAGATTTAACAAAACTTAAGGCAGTTATATTGGCATCTCCAGGTTTTAGTGCTAAAATTCTTTATGACAAAATCTTTAATTTAGCTAGCGCTGAAAGTAATAGGGTCATTTTGGATAATAAATCAAAGTTTATTGTTGCACATTCTTCAACTGGATATTTACAAGGCCTTTATGAATGTTTGAAGAATCCAGAAATTCAAAGACAATTATCAGATACAAAATTCGCAAGGGATGTGAAAACGTTAGATAGCTTTTTTTCTAAATTGAATGATGATGATGGTAAGGCATGGTATGGTCCAAAGGAATGTGAAG
>JAJMFI010000232.1:0-18362 GCA_030574595.1 Ruyongia chambardii
AACCAGAGTCTCCATGTTCAGCTAAATAGGCATTAAGATCTTGCCAACCAATACCAGGTTGAACAGTAATATCTAAATCATCTTCATTAAATTTAATTATTTCAGTCATATTTTTGGAAAAATCTAAAGTGATTGCAGGAGTAGCAGTGGAAGAGATGAAATGACCTTCTAGTGAGGTACCACCACTGAATGGTATAACGGGAACATTAAAATCATGACAAATTTTCAGTATTTTACTTACTTCTTCAGTTGTTGATGGATATACAATAAGCCAAGGTTTTTCATCTTCAGTTTCTGGATGATGAGAGTTATTGGCACTATCAGAGTGAAACTCAATGTCATGTGGAGAATCCGAAACATTATCAAGACCAACAATTGATGTTATTTGTGCAGTCGCTAATTTAAATTGTTCGATATCAGCATATTTTGGTGACTCAATATCTGATAATTTGGTTGTTGAAGTTTCATCAAAGTGTGCCTTTTTTAGAGATTCATTGCTGATTATTAATGAGTTACTATCACTATTTAGATATGTTGCAATAGTTATTGTGACAGCACTTAATGATATAAGACTGATTAATCTGGAATTATTAGGTTTCTGCATGTATTTTGTTGATAACAATTTGAATGAGTTTAGCCTACTACTCTTTGTAATATGAATGTTTCTTACAAACCTCAAAGATTTAAAAGTATCTCTCAACATCATATTCAGATATTCCTTTATAGATATATGTCCAATATCTCTGGCTCGAGAATATTATGAATAGAGAAGACTATTATAGCTTGTATGATGATTAACAACAAGTGCAAGTCATAACTTTAGTAAGTAATAAGATTGTCCAAATTTTCCACTTTCTGATCTCTGTTTCCGAAAAATTTCGGCATCAAAATACAGTTAATTCAACCGGAACAAATTTTGGAAGCTGTTAGAGTGTAAAAGGCGTTAGATCTTGAAGCTGATGAAATATATGATATGATATGATATTTATAAATTTAGTTTCAAACTAATCGTTAGTCTTCAAAATTTTTGAGAAACATCATGCACAAGTCACAAGTCTACATATATATTATCAATCATGGAAGATCTCTACTTTACAGAGCTGTGAGTCAATCTGGAAGTTGATCAATTATCAGTATATAGATTACAATATAGTATATAATTCAATCAATTTTTTTAAAGTTAACAATTACAATACATGCTAGTGTTTTTCTTCTTTTAAGTCTAATAATGTAAATCCACTTCAATGGCAAGCCCCATCAATATATTAGTGATAGTTCAAGTATGTACAATATTCAGCTATATTAGATTAATAGAGCAAATAATGAACCAATAGCAGCAGAGGAACCAATTGCTAGGACATTAGCGAAACCTGATGATGAGGAAGTTGATGAACTGGATGATGATGATGATGAGGAGGAAGAAGATGAAGAAGAAGATGTTGAAGTAACACCTGAAGTGGATGAAGAAACAGAGCTCAATGAAGCACTTGAACCTGATAAAGCTGATGTAGTTGTAGCAGAACTATTTGAGGAAGCATTATCAGTAGTAGTAGTGGTAGCACAAGCACCACCATAAGCACAACCAGCATTGGCATCAACAGTGTATGAATCAGATAAGGTAGTTGAACATCTTAAAGTACCAGTTGGTTCAGTTGAAATAGTTGAGGTTAATGAGTGACAAGTAATCAATGCAGATGAAACATATGGTCCATAATATTTCCATAATGTCCAACCACATTTCATACAAGAACTATATCTATTCATAAATTTTGAACCAGCTGTACATAGACAAGTTGTATTATATGGACCAGAGTAAGAATCAGTAGTGTTTGTAGAACAAGCAGCACCATCCAAAATTAGATAACCACAGGCAGCGTGACATGCAATAGTGGCACAATCATCAGCAGAAGCAGCTAGAGCAAATGCTAATGGATCTGGATGTGAAATGGCAACAGCTTCAGCATATGATTCAGCAAATGCTTCAGATGCAGCTTCAGCGTATGGATTGGCATATGCCCAAGAATCAGCCCAAGCATATGGATCAGCTAAAGCATCTGGATCAGCCAAGGCTAAAGCATTGGCTTCAGCATCAGCGTTTGAGTAGACTATTTGAAACAAAGCAGAGGTAGTAAATAGGGCCTTGAATAACATTTCTAAAATGAAAAAAAAAAAGGAAATTCAGCATGTTAGTAAGTCATTTCAACTTGTAATTATCAATAATTCAATTTATGGTAATTTGAGCATGTATATGAACTTTATATTATACCGTTACAAGTACATACTAATTATAACTAACTCTTGTTATGTTTGATGAAAAAGATAAGATTCAATAGATAATAATAGCTCGAGGAACGGACAACTAATTCTTGGGAAATTGAAAACTTTTTATACTTGGTCTACTATATTTATTGTATTAGCATTTGTACTTAAAATATTTCAAAAAAAACAGGTAATTGTCCAAACTCCAAATTTAAACTAATATTTAGTAACTGAGCCAAGTTATAGTAGAATCATGTCTTGGAGACAAAGTAATAAGTTCAGTCTCTAATAGCTAGACCTTAAAGTTTAGTTTTGACCTGAGACTATGAAAATATATTATAACGAATTTATAATAATATTATGAATTTATGATACTCTGCTTTTCCAACAGAGAAATTTCCTCGTGCTGAGATAAGCAGCTTTTTTTTTTAGATTAGGAAATTTCTTGAACCATCAAATTACGCAACTAAATTTTTTTTCTTCAACCAATAAGACCAGTGATACCACATAAGTACCTATTAATGATGATGAATTAAGGATAGTATACATCACTTCGTTCAGTATCAGTATTAGGGGTTAATAATAAATGTTTGTAATATTATGTAGAAAGCGCACACCATTTTTAAAAAGAGGAAATATTAGTTGCGCCAAATTTTTGGAGTGATCTTGGCGCAAAAGCCGCTTATTTCAAATATGATGTAATTGATGATGATGATATTGATGGTAATAGTAATGATAATGGTAATGGTAATAGTGATGATAATAGTGATGATAATAGTGATGATTATAGTGATGATAACAGTAATGATAATAGTAAGTTAATCATTAAAAGCTCTTTATTATAAAGATATAATATAAAATTGAGTTATAAAGACATAACGTTCCAGAATATTTATTTAGCCTTTGAATTAAAGCTTACAACTAATAATAATTATTGATTGAGTTATAATATTGTATTAATGAAGATCATTAATTGAACACAGATAAATTGTATCTATTTATTATCTAATATTAATTAATTATTAGAGAATATGGATAAATAATAATAAATTATTTTTTCTTTCTTCTGGATTTATACAAAGAATGTCAGATCAATATAATTTTGTATCTTTATTACAATTATGTTATATTGTTGTTGTTGTAGTAATGAATGTGAATGAATGAATAAATGAATGAATGAATAAATGCCATTGAGTCAAATAAGAGCGCATTGTAATACAGTAAGAATAATAGATACAATAAAATTACATCAATAGAGCAATAAAAGCAGTAATACCTGCAATAATTGAAGATCCTTTGACTAACATATTGCTAGCAGCTAAAGCAGATGATGATGATGTAGAAGATGGAGATGAAGAATCTTTCTTAGTTGAAGATGAACTTGTAGAAGACTTTGTAGAAGAAGCAGCAGCTGTAGTACTTGTAGTAGTAATACAAGCACCACCATATGCACAACCAGCATTGGCATCAATAGTATATGAATTAGTTAAAGTAGTTGAACATCTTAGAGTACCTGTTGGTTCAGTTGAGATAGTTGCATCTAAAACATGACAAGCAATTAATGCAGATGTAACATATGGACCATAATATTTCCATAATGTCCAACCACATTTCATACAAGGTTTATATCTTTTCATAAATTTTGAACCAGCTGTACATAGACATGTTGTATTATATGGACCAGAATATGTATAAGTTGTATTTGTTGTACAAGCAGCACCATCTAAGATTAAGAATCCACAAGCAGCATGACATGAAATTGTAGCACAATCATCAGCAGAAGCAGCTAATGCAAATGCTAATGGATCTGGATGTGAAATAGCAATAGCTTCAGCATATGAATCAGCAAATGAATCAGAGGCAGCTTGAGCATGTGGATTTGCATATGACCAAGAATCAGCCCAAGCATATGGATCAGCTAAAGCATCTGGATCAGCAAATGCTAAGGCATCAGCTTCAGCATTTGAATAGACTGTTTGAAATAATACACTAGCAGTAAATAAAGTTTTGAATAACATATCGAATCTAATAATAATAATAGCAGTTGTAGAAGATTACTTAATAATCTGTTAGTACGTTAATTTTAAACATTAATATTGATAAATTAGTTAAAGATAATATATATAAAATGTATATATATATATATATGTGGTGACGTTACATTAATAGTTGATAGTAATAATGTAATATATATATATATTATCTTTAACAATGGAAGTCAATATATTAGATATGAAAGACTTTCTTGCTTTTACTTTTGCTTACGCAAAAGGTATTAGATTATTATTGGCATACTTATAAATTTTTACTATGAGAGATGGAAAAGATTAGATTAAAAAGATATTAAGCCGAATAGACTTGGGCAAACCTAACCTTTATAAAAGAATTTGAAGTTTCGAAATTTTTTTCCAGAAAGTAAGTTCAAATCGTCCATTGAAATAAGGTGTCGAGGTGTAAACGAATCAAATGGTTAATAGTTAGTTATTATATTAAGTTATTAAGTTATTAAGAGTTATATTAAGAGTTATTAACACTATTTTACCGTTTTGGTAAGGTTTGAATTTGTCTATTAACACAATTAATATGGACAATTATTTAACACGTTAACACTTTGAAAAAAAAAAAAAAAGAATTAGAAGAGAATATGGTTGGGAAACATACTTGAAAAAGAGTCTACTTTGACGAGATTCAACCGAGTATTGGTCATTAAACAGTTTTTAAATATAACATTAATTGTATTTTAAGAACGGTTAGTCTATTTTTTACATAAGCAGCATTAATACCAATGATAATAGTCTCAAATAGCCAACAATTTTGAGGTTTGGAAGATATCGGTGTTAAAATTTTGTAGGTGTGTCCGAGTTTTTTTTACTGTTAATAATAAAAAAAAAAAAAGATTTTTAAAAAAAAGGAAAAAAGAGACAAAATAATTTCGGGACAAATATTATTGTATAAGTAAGCTGATATTACAGGCTTAAATACAAGTCATTTAACATATATATGATTTTAGATTTTACTACTATATGTCTATATGTATATATATAGACAGATTACAAGTCATCAGTAGGAGAAATTCAGAATGGAATTGTTTAGCTACAAAGAATAATAAGATGGGCTCTGAATTTCTAACTTTCCAATTCGTAGTTTCTTTCCAATTTTATTACCAAATTTAAACCTAAATTAATCATTATTTTCAACCCAAATTATAAGAACGATAACCCCATGAAATAAATACAGTCATTACAACTCATTTGAAGTCAATATGTAGTTTAACCATTTCTTACTGGTTGGGTTCCGTGTTAATTTGTTTCCCTGACCCTTAATTAAAACAAATGATATTTACAGTTTTCGTATTGTTTCCATACTTTCCAATATACGTACCATCTTATATATTTTATATATACATTGATTTAATTATTTAATTATTCATTTCAGGAGGCATGATTGGATCGTTGGTTTCAAATATGTTGTTAATATTACAACATTTGAAGTTCAATGAAATATTTAATAGTAGGTATTCGAAAGTACTATCACTCCATGAAAGCATTCTAAATTAATAAATATCATGATATGATGTTGTGTAAATATGGTATTATCATATCATCCATTTTACCTACATAAATTATATTCAAACCCTGCATTAATACAAACTAATATTTACATATGTACTGATTATTATTCTATATATATATGTTCTATTAATTAATTAAATTTGATGAGCCTCCTTAAGAGGTGTAAATATATTTTCTTCTTCTTGTTCTTCTTTTTCTTTATCGTATTATCGCTCTTCTTCTTTTACTTTTTATTAGTATTTATATTATTCTTGGTGATGGTAGTAGTAGTAGTGTACTTTAATTTTTCAACTTTAAATCAACAACAACAGGTCTATGATCACTTGAAAATATACTTTCATCACCATCTATCCCATTAAAGATATTTGGTAATACTCCATATGCTTCAGCAGTTTCAATTTTAGAATCAACAAATATATAATCAATAATTTTATTTCTTTGATTATCATTAAATCCAGTAAAAGTATTTTGATAACCATATGATAATTTTGTATTTAATCTTGAATCATTAAATAATTCTTTTAATGTTTGATATGCACCCTCTGTTGGTTCACTATTAAAATCTCCTGTAATAATACTTTGATCATCTCCATATAGTGTACCTGGTAAACTTGCAATAAATTGAACAGATTTTTGTCTTGCAATAACTCCAATATGATCTAAATGTGTATTAAATACATTAAATTTAATATTATTACCATTATTATTATTACCAATTTCTTGAAAGTTAACACATGTTACAATTCTTTCCATTGCTGCATCCCATCCAACTGATGGTTTATTTGGAGTGGGACTTAACCAAAATGTATCTGTCTTTATTGCTTTAAACTGTTTGGAATTATAGATAATTGGTGCATATTCGCCAGCTTCAATACCATCATCTCTACCAATACCATAATATGTCCAATCATTACTTGATAAATCTTGATTTAATAAGGTTATTAAATCATCTAATTGATTCTTGAGAACTTCTTGTAATGTAATTATCATTTTATTATCAAATGAATTATATTTTATTGATTTATAAATTTCAAATTTTCTCTCTGACCATGATTTTTCAAATCCTCCATGATTTGGATTATCATTACGAATATTATGATTATATATCTTTATTAATAGTGAATTATCATCATCAATGATATTATTATAATTAGCTGTATTGGTAGATAAACGATTATGACCATCATGATGGTCATAATGACGTGAAGGACGCATAGTTAAATTTATTAGATTAAAAGATAAAGAGATAATAGCAATAAATGATAGTCCTATTATTAAGAAACGTCTACGCATAGAGTTTCTATTGAATCTTTTCAAGGTGTTTGAATCCCGTAAATGATTAACTTGTTCTTGATAATGGTATTGATCTTGACTTTGGTCTTGTTCTTGATCTTGATATTGAATATAATCCTGAAATTGATAATTTGGATCCTTCCCCTGATCTTGCATTTCTTGTGTTGTTAAAAGCATATTACTAAATTAATTTATTTAAGCTTTTAATTTATTCTGATTATTCGGAATGGGACTAAGCCAGTTACTAAGTATTAACTATAATCACTATTAATTTAAATAAAATTTAAGTCCTGAAAAATTATAATAGTATCAAATAAAGCTTATGAATTAGAAGATAAATTTTATCTAATGTAGATAGGTTCAAGTGTTCAAGTAATAATGGATATGGATAGGGGATATGACTATCTCCAAACTAATTCGCTAATCATTCTTAAACCACACACACATGTTATACTACTTAAATTACTAAGAGTAGCTAATGCTAAAAATAGAGGGGTTACCCGGTATTGTATCTTTTCTATTTAAGTATTGCTACAGTGTAGTGTTTGTATAAATTGATGAATGCATATTACTTTTAATATTACTATTACTTTACTTTATATAATATTATATAGTATTGATGATGTGATGAATGATGAATGATGAATGATGAATGATGAATGATGAATGTATTTTTTTATTGTGTAGTTGGTAATATATCAGTGGTTTAAACATTTTCTCTTGCATAACGTGAATTTCTTAATTCATCTAATAATTGTTGTTGTAATCTTGAATTATCCTGTAACTGTTTATAAATATCTTCATTTACTGGGAAATAAAGACCCTTATTATCAAATGGATCATTACTAATGTTTTTATTTTCAATTGGAAGTATCCATTCCCATTTATTATTACCCATAACAATTTTCCAATTCTTAAATGCTGAACCTAAATTAAATACATTACCTAAATCCTTTGAACTTGGTTTCTTAGAATAATTATAATAACTATCATTAACAATTGTTAAATTATTTCTATATCTATTATAATCATATTGTTCAATTGTAGTTAAATTTTTAAATAAGAAATATAATGAAAGACCTAAAAATGCACCAATTGAAAATGTTAATGTTATACTTAAGATTCCTAATACTAATACTGTTAAATCAATAATTTCTTCATTATATCTTGATTCATGGAAAAACATATAAAGATGCCAACTAGAACATATTAATACAAATAATGATAATAAAAATGTATTAATTAAGAATTGAATAAAAAATTTATGATTATTAAATCCAATACATGTACTAAACCATGGACAATGATGATCCATCTTAAGCCAACATTTATTACATGTAGAACAATGATGACATCTATCAGGTTTCCAAACTTTACACTTATTACAATATCTAAATTTCCCATTATTCTTTATTGTAAATGATTTATCAATTAAAAAATGAGGTGGTTCTTGTTGTCTATTATTTTCCAAATCATTATAATTACTATTATCTATTCTTAACTCTTCAAAATCTAATGGTGAACCAGGACCAACATTTATTACCTTGAAATATGTATAGATACCATTAATGACAAATATTAACCCAATTAATGATAATATAAATCCTCCAATTCCTCCTATTATTTGGATACATAATCTATAACAAAATGCATAACATGCCCATATATAGAGCCCATTACTCAGTACTTTGGGAAATAAAGTAGAAAGATAACAGCACAACTTCTCAACTTTCACTGCAAGTACCATCAATAGATATGTATAAGTATATATGTATGTGGATTGTTTATGAAAGAAGATGAAGAGTTGTTGATAATGTCTTTTGTTTAACAACGATGCCTTGAATACTAGTTATGTAATTTACACCGAATCACAATTTTGTTATTTTTGGAAATTTGTAATCTTAACAAAATACTACTAACAATAATAACAGTAAGAGTAATTATCAGTGAAATTGGTATAAGATCAGCAAATAGAGCTGTAACAACTAACAATTTGATCAGTAAGAGGTTTATAACATATACACAGATACACATAAATATATTTACGTAAAATGACATTCAAACCACAGAGAGGTACCGTTCATGAATATTCCTTTAAATTGACCTCCTTTGAATTAGACAACCCTAATAATGATGGGTTAGATGATATCGATAATGCTATTATCTTTATTCATGGTTTAACAGATGGTCTATTAACTGTCCCATACCTTCCACAGATCAATGAATCAATTCCAAAGAATTGGTCAATCTTTCAAATTCTTTTTTATTCTTCATATATTGGTTGGGGTACCTCTTCATTAGATAAGGATATAAGTCAAATTAGATTATTGGTTGATTATTTAAAGAAAACTTTAGGAAAGAAAAGAATTATTCTATTAGGACATTCTACTGGTTGTCAAGATTCAATACATTATGCATTGAAAGATGGTACTGATATTGATGGTATTATATTACAGGCATCTGTTAGTGATAGAGAAATTATTAATTATTATTTTAAAAAAGATGGTAAAGATATTGAAGAATATAATGCTAAGGTTAAGAAAATTTATGATACTGAAGGTCCAGATACTATCTTACCAAAGGAATACTCAGATATGTTCTTGTCAGCTCCAATATCTGCATATAGATGGTTATCATTAGCTTCAATAGGTGGTGATGATGATTATTTTTCAAGTGATTTATCAGATGAACAATTATCTAATACTTTTGGTAAATTAACTATCCCAACTCTTGTTGCCTTTGGTAGTAAGGATGAATGTGTTCCTCCTTCTGTTGATAAAGATTCCTTAGTGGCTCGTTGGAAAAGTTCAACTGATCCAAAAATTTGGTCAAAATATGGTGGTATAATTAAAGGTGCTGTTCATAATGTTGGTCCTGGTTCTGATGAAGATGCTGTTGAAAACTTAACTGTGGCCTTATTAGGATTTTTGCATGAATTCTTTTAAGATTTTAGTTCGTATTATTCAGTTCTACTATATAGATATATCTTTAAATAGATTTACCTGTTAAAAACTTCTAACTTTTATTATGATGTAATATGTAATAATTCTATAGATGATGATTTTAATCAATTTTGAAGAAAAACGAATTCAGTAATATGTACAATGTTAGTTGGACTTGAATTATTTCTCTTTTTTTATTTCTTTTAATTCTATTGGAGTATTATCACTCTTATTATTCTCCTTCTTATTCTGTTGGAATTTCAAGTATGCTTCAAATCCAATACCACCAAATACAAACAATAATGCAAGCCATTGTAAAAATGATAATTTATGACCAAATAAAAAGACACTCAATAACATTGACAACATTTTTCTAGTAACAGTAACAGTAACCAATATTAATGAATCAAAGTTTTCTAACAGTACAAATATAAATATTTGTCCAATGGCACCACATATAGCATATTGAAGAACTTCTTTCAATATAATAGGATATCTGTAGATGAATTGAATTGAATATTTTAATTGACCAGTTAATAAGACACAATAACATAAAGTTAACCAAAATGAAACGAAGTTTAAACCTGTCATTAGATGAGCACCTGTAAGTCTTTTATTCTTCTTAAATAATGCATCTTGTGTTGAATTGGTAATACCATCTAATAATAAAGATATAATTAGGAATATTAGACCTAATATGGTATTTGAATTTTCAATCTCTGATATTTTAGATGATTTTGAAGATTTTGAATTTCCTAAGGTGAATAAGACAACACCAAATGTAACTGTTGAAGCGACAAAATATTTATATGGTGGAAATTTCTTCTTATACATGATTATATGAATTACCATAACTGGAAGTAATTTACAACTCTTGGCCAATGTATAGAGCAAATAATCAACATATTCAGTAGATGCAAGACCAATTGGTGATGAAATTGATTGTGTTACAGCAACAAGCGATAATGATTTTAATAAATCATAATTGAAAACAGATACCTTATGTTCATCATCAATACCATATTGCTTATAGCTTAGATATAGATAACCAATTATGAAACCAAATAAGTTTTGAATCAAGGTTATAAAGAATGGTGCTTGAAATGCTTCATCATTAGGCCCAAATCTTTGGATTGCAATTCTCTCTTGAAGATAACCCCACGTTAGAAAACTGGCGTATATCCCACCGACACAAGTCAGCAGTAGAATGGCACTCTTATGAGAGGACATTGATCAATTACTCTACAATGAGTTGCTTCCAATACTTGCACTAGTCAAGTATTTACAATTAGATCTTAACAAGTTGTACTTGTTTTACTTGTTCGATTCGTTTAGCTAAAACCTGAGAAGTGGTGTTCAGATGTTTACAGCAGTTTTTTTTTCTTTGATTTGATCAAAATTTTTGTTGTCGACGATAAAAATGATGGAATAAGGTTAATAAGAGACGCTTTAATCTGTAAAAGATTTCAATATTAGATAGTAGATTTTAGTTCTTACTATTGTGACAATGTCATCATCTAATTCTGCTCTAGCGCTGACCTTTGGTGCTCGTAATAGTGCCTTCCTGAGATCCGCTGAAGATTTTAGAAAGCAAAGAGTTAAGGTTACTAGAAGAATTCATAAATTAAAACGTTATTTAAAGATACAATGTAAAGATACAAAGAATTACAAACCATTGAAGATTACAGAAGATGATTATAATTTAGATGAAAAATACTATCTTATTCTTATTTTAACTGCTGAGAGAGATTTCTTATATGCTCTAGAGATTAAATCATTAATGGAGTTTCAATCTTCAAACTTGAAATCAAGACAAAAATTATTATTAACAAGATTGAATAAAGGTTATAAATATTCTAAGGAGTTAACATTGATCTCTAAAGATGAACAGAATATTACAAAGAGATTAGAAATCTTCATTTACAAAGAATTATTACTAGCCTTTTTATCAATCTCATCTAAAAAATGGAAAGCTGCCATTAATTCATATTCAATTGCAAGAATTGCATTACAATATTTAGAACAACATGGTGATATTGAAGAAAATAAAGTTCTTTATAAAAACATTATTGAAGAAATCATTGATGAATCATTCAAATTTTCCATTTATAGAGAATTAAAAGTGGATACTGCTGATTTAACACAATTCTCTAAGAAACAAGTTATAGATAATCAATCATCAAATGAAATTTATACAATCATTAATTCGAAAGATTCCTCAGTATTCCAATTAAAGCAAGAAAATCCATTAATCAAAGAGATACAATGGAGAAATTATCATGCAAATATTAAAGATGACACAACTTCAAGATTATTGACTAATGCTTCAAATATTCAATTGCAAGATTTTGATTCACTGGATAATGCCATTTCATTATGGCAGTCTTGCTTAGAAAACCATACAAATTATGTTTTAAAGCAAGACTCTATTGATGATGAAGAAGAACAAGATGATCAAATATTATTATCATATATCAAATATAGCCTATTATTGACAAGAGTCAAGAGAGATGAAAGTTTATTATCAAAAAATAAAAAGGAATCAATAAGATTATTGGACGCCATCATTTCAACAATAAAGGAAATTACTGAATTACCAGGTGTGTATTCAGATGATGACTTGTTCAAAAGTCTTGAATCATTATCTCAATTATTCGAAGCTAAAAAATTATACATATTATCCAATTACTATTTCACATCAAGGTCATATAAGGAATCTCTGTTATTGTCAAGTGAAACAACTAACTTATTATCAAATCTTTCAATCCCTGTTGAATTTAATACATCCTCAGAAACTAAAATTGATGAATTTATACACGAAGTTACTGATTTACAGAAAAGCAGTCATGTTTTGGCTCAATTAGAACAAAATGAATCAAAAGATCAATCAGTCACTGATGATGTTACTAAATTTACCACTGACATTAATAACATTGTTAACTTTAAACTGGAACCAATTCCAATAAAACCAGTATTATTCGATGTTGCATTCAATTACATTTCATATGGTCCAGGTTTTACTACGACTCCAGCAACATCTGCTGCTGCCTCTATCCCACAAGTTACAACACAGGCTAACTCTAATGAGACGAAGAAGAAAGGTGGTTTATTCGGTTTATTTGGCCGCCAATAGATCTATTAATGATATTAATAAAAGCTTAATTCAATGAAGTATCTCTCTTTAATTCATAATTAACTCATAGAGTATAAATCGTAGTACAAAGCCGATGATTCCTGCTTGTTAGCAATATTTGCTGGAATGTGTCAGTATTAATTGTAAATTTTTTTCAATATTGTAACGGAAATTCAAAAAAAATAAAAAAAATAACATAAAATAAGATCAGACACAAAACATCAAGAGACAACGCATACTAGAGACGTCCAACGAGATGGATATTAGTAGAGATGAACCTGATATATGTTGGATTTGTCTAGGGACTGCAGAAGAAGATCCTTCAAACTCTATCTTCCAATCTGAGAAGATTTTGTATCATGTTTGCAAATGTTCATTAAAGATACATAAGAAATGTTTGATGGAATGGGTAGCTGAACAAGAATATGGATCAGCAAGCACTAGTCTTGGGTTGTTTAATAACAACATGAATAGATTATTTATCTTCAACCCAGTAGATTTGATGCTTTTTGGACTCATCCGAGCTAGAAGAACTATGCTATCATCACCAGTTAAGTGTCCACAATGCCAAGGTCGTATATATATCAGAACACCGCAGAGTAATCTACTAACGATTAAGGAAACAATATCAGGCACATTTACTTCTCTATCTGAAACTGCAGTTCTAGCTACTGCTGCTGGTGTAACTGTGACTGCTGTATCTTGTGCAGTCTTTGCACTTGGGCTCGTAGTGGCTTCTACATTTTTTGATTGGGGATTCAAATTGATGAAAACAATAATGCCACCAAGTGTACTTAAAAAGCTACTTGGTATTAACAATGCTTTAAATACTTATGATCTTCCTGAGAATGGTCTAACCATCAAGAATACACTTCTAATCATTAATTTTCCACTATATATTTACTCATTGAAAGCCAATTCACTTAAATGGGCTCTTCCAATTAGATTACTGTATCCATTACTCTTTGCAAAAGGCAGCGATTCTGGTCCATTAAAAGATTCCCCAAAGAAATATTTATGCTTTGTTGAGTTTGCTAGACATATTTATAATGCATTCTTTAGTTTGTCGTTCAATAAGATATATTATAATTGGGTGGTCACAATGAATCCTCATATACTGGGAAATACATTATCAATGGAAGAGGTTGAAGAAATTAGAGATGATGAATACAGATTGGCACTCATTAGGTTGGCTGAAAAACTACAAAAACCACAAAAAAAGGTTTCGTTATTAAAAAGAATATTCAAATTCAATTCGGAACCAATGAGTAAAGAAGAGCAGCAATTAATAAAAAGATATAATTTCAGACGATTCAAAAATTCATTATTACATGACTATTCATCAGCATTTAATCCTGAACATACATGTAACCAAATTATAACTACATTTTTATGGCCATATTTGGGTTCATTCATCGGAAAATGGTTAGCTAAATCTTCTTGGGTTAAGTTATTATGCAATGAATATGTTGATACACCAGATGAATTAATGTATGTACTAAATTTAACAGGATGTGCTATTGTGGTAGTAGCTAAAGATTTGATCAATTTGTTCTTTTCTTGGAGAAAGGTTTGTCAATATCGTGGCTCATCAATTGTTCAATTTGGGTCTCGTTCTTGGATCTTTCATACCATAAAAGAATTCTATATCGCGACAGCTACAAATTCAAAAGAAGCACTTGAAAAAAATGCTACTGATTATCAAATCGCGTTGTCAAAGCAACAATATTTATCTGCAGAAGAACGTAAGGAATTGATGGCGTTATACGTTGAAGTTGGTACAGATAGTTTCTCAAATGAGTTGGGAAATTAGCTTCAAGTACAATGAATCAATATATATATATGTACATATTAATGAACAAAAGTTGTGAACATGGTAATTATATATTGGATTGGATTTTTTGGACAATAGTTGTAAGTTTGATAATCAAATTCTAGATTCATTTCCAAACATCAAACCTTTAAGTAATCCAATTATTCAATTAATTTACGTAGTGTTAGCGAGTAATACGTTAATGTAAATGTCCGGATGTGCCAAATGATATACTTATAACTTTCTTTTGTTTTAGTAGAATGATGATGTTTATTATATATACGTAGATAAAGAAGATAAAGAAGATGTCAAACAATATAGCTAATTATATAGATGTGGCGAATGCTCTAGCAGTGGATTTAAATCTGGGAAATCAGAGTTATATTGACCCAAACATAGATGCTCAAAGAACAGGAAATAATTTACAACAAGACCATCAACAACAATCATCTAACTCAAGTGATTCCACTTTCCCAACTCAGAGGCATGATCCTCCTCTAGAAAACTCAATAGAGTATCATTCAAATGATTCATTCACACAAATAGTACCAGAATTACCGATTGGTGCTGATCCTAAAAAGATGTGTCCGTTTTGTAAGAAGACATTTTCTCATCCTGGCTCAATGGGAAGACATTTAGATTTAAAAAAGGGTACGAGGCTACATCCTGCTCATCTAGTTGAAAAGATACGGTTCGATGTTAAAAGAAGAGGTAATGCTGAATTGGTGAAGGCAAGAAGAAAGGCGAATGCTAAGATATACCTTGCTAAAAATGAGGTTAAGGAAAGAATAAGAATATCAAGAAAAGATAGAGAAAGAATTGCAAGAACAAAGAAAAACGTACTGAAAATGTACTTTGACACCCTCCCAAGACCTATTTTAGGAAATCATCCTTCTTTTCCAAGATTGGTTTTATACTTTTTGTCGCCAGAGGATTGGCCTCATGAACCTCCAACATTAGATACATATGGGTCACTCTGTGGTCAATTAAATGAAAAATTTCTCAACGGTAATATAGAAGAAGTTCAATACTATGATCATATAATGCAACTGGTTCAAACTTCCTCAGAGCAATGGTTAAAAATGGCTAATAATGATAAACAAACTCTATGGATAAACGAGATTCAAAGAGCAGCTCGTGACTCATTATCGAATTCTTCATTATATAATTTATCTCACAGAGATGAATGGGTAAACAAACGAGCACAAGAATTAGCAAGCAAAACTGCTGATAAAAGTTCTAATGAGGACAACCAGGATGAAACATCTGACAATGGAGATGGCGTAGTTCTTGAAAAGGATATCAATACTGAAAATACGAAAGAATCACAGACTACTGATGTGGATGCTGGTAACACTAATCAATTCTACGATCAAGTGCACCTGGCTGCTGTTGCAAGAGCTGTTTCAAATAATTCCAATCTGGAAGCACATAAGGATATTCATGATACTATTCAACAGCAGTAAAACTAATACTTTGAATATCAGTTTCATCAACATTATATGATATCGATATGATTATTCGCTAATTATGAATGTAACGAAACTACGATCTTGCCTCATTTTTTGAAAAAATAAATTGTCTTTTGTTTAAATGCAACTACTTAATCATAAATATACATAGTAGTAAAATCTATTCGCCATAATGATAGAACTTCTTGAAAATGAAAGATATTAGGCAATTCGTGTCAAATTTTGCTAAAGAATCAAACAACGATATGGTTTGCTTGTTTTCAAATTGATATTCTAGTAGTTGATCAATAGTTAATGTAGTTGAGAGGCCATTCACAGCTAAACTACCACTTTTGCAAGAAACTGTAAATACACCTGCTTTGTTACAGTCAAACATAAAATCAACTTTCGGAAAATTGAAATCTCTGAAAAACGAAGATGACTGTGATGAATTTAAATCTTGATTAGATCCTCTTAGATCCACTAGAATTCCTTTTTCATATAACTTCTTTGATGAGTACTTGTAAGCTCCAAACTTAGGTAATTTTCCTGACTTCTTCAATTCACGTTCATAGAAGAATTGTTTTGTAAATGGTAATACTTTCTTTTGCTTAGTCGGCTTTGATTGAAGATCCTCTAATGACTTGTCAATGTGTGCGTTGTAAACATTTAATTGATCTTGTAAAAATCTTTCCTTTTCATCTAATCTCACCAGAGTATTCTGAGCAGCAGATAATTGCTTTTTACGTGATATTCTTTGGTCATATTTTGACTTAATGTCATGTGCAATTTCGTTAAGTAATACCTGGAATGAGTCTTGTCTTGTAACACAATGTAATGATTCCAACTCCAAAATTCTTTCTAATGCAATTTGCTTTAACTTGTGATACGACATATTTGATAGATCACCTAAAAATCCTTGACCATCATTATTATATTCATTTGCTCTATTGTTTTCAAAATTCCTTCTTTCACTTTGAATAATTTCTGCAAATTTAGCTTCATGATATGGTTCAATCTTTGATTTTAGTAACTGGAATAAGTCCTTTTGATCGTCTTGAACCTGAATTAAGTATAATACGCATCTTTTGGCCTGCATAAATAAAGATTTTACTCTGGTATCTTGAGATGGTGATTTATAACATGAAGGATTTAGATTCAATGTATACGAACCATTAAGTTTTAAAATATCATTTGCACTGTTGGAATTTAAGTCAACTAAGACCTCTCTTAGTGTATCGTCTTCTAAAGGAGCAACTATATTAACCTTTTGTTTGATTAATTCATGAATTGAGACCATATCAGAAATTCTTAGAGATAATTTTGGTCTATTGTGAGCAGTCATATCATCATATATAGTCATATTATATAGTGAATCAACCTCACCAACGTCAATAATACTTTTGATTAAAGATCTTACGGCATCCATTGAAGAAATTATAAACTTATTCAAAGGCTTCAAATAGAAGTCTTCTTCACCAAAGACTTTCATTTTGAACAGTTGTGACAATAAGTGTGCAATTTCATGCAGATTTTTCAATGAATTTGAAGATGAATGAATCGAAGAAACCCCGCATTGTTCTGGAGAATCCAGAATCATGTTGACAAAGCCATTGATAATAACATAACCTGCATTAGAAAGATGATCCTGCTCCAAATTATTTGGAAATCTTTTAGCAGAAGCCTTATATGCAGCGCGTGCCAAAACTCTAATATGGTTTGGAACCAACTCATAGTTATTGTTTAAAACATGGAAGAACTGGGAGCCAAACTCTCTTAGAGTTTGTAAATTCAAAATGAATGTGTTTTTAGTGTCTTCATCTTCGATAGCTTGTTCAACTGGTAAAGAAGTAAATGAGTTATGAACAGTTTGGTAAATCTTGACCGGATCACTTTCTA
>JAJMFI010000233.1:0-18233 GCA_030574595.1 Ruyongia chambardii
AAAAGAATAACGATCCTAAAGACCATAATATTGTGAATTTTTTAAACTTGAATAGGGATAATAGTACAAAACTCAATGCAAAGCAAAGAAGAGCAGCAGCACACAATGCACTTGAGTATATTAGTTTCTCCCAATGACTGAACTTATCTGGATTCAAATTGTTCAATAGTTCAGCACCATCATCTCTTAAGATCTCTTCGTCATTTGATAATGAAATGTTACCAATTGTAGATTTAAATGGATTTAGTCTAGATAAAAATGAATCTTGATTGGATGATAATTCTTCCTCTTCCTCATCAATGATATCACTAATATTGTTATTCCTAAACAAAGACATTGGGTTTTATTTGTATAATACGTTAACGCCTTCAATTGCCACTTTTGCAAATTAGCTGTCTAACCCAGACGATTTATGTGTAGTTAATAAATTTTGGACATATAAATATAAATATTTATCTGCTTAGTAAGTGCTTATATAAATCGTGAAGAAAAAGCGCGTATTTACATCGACTAACATGCTTCAATCATTAAATTACTAAGAGCACAATGCCAACGATAACAGTATCATTTTCTTGATGATATTGTCTGTTCAAACCCAGTATAAGAATAACTCTGTTTTACATCTTGAAATGAATCTCGTTTGACTAAAGTTACCAATATAATGATTTGCCTCGATTATTAATTAAGATATATAAAATTACTTGGGATTGCAGAACATTATACCTTACATCTAGGAAACCCCATTTTTTTAAAAAATATTTAAGCATGCGTATAATAGTGTTTATATAAATATGTATATAAATATGTATAGTGTTATGAATACCAATATTTAATGTATAGTAATTGTTCATAATCATAGTATGATGGTCTATGAACCTAAATCATTGACTTTTCAGAATGGTTTCCAAGCATTGATTCATCTCATCATCTTTTAAAGCTTTGATATATAAGCATTTGCTCAAAACTTCATCATTACTCTTCAGTTTATAAAGGTTGGACCATTGTATGCATTGTAGTAATGATTTGACGATTCTAGCATTCGTTCTAAATTTTCCAAAGTTTATCAGTCCTTCATCATTCAAAGATCTCTTTTCCTTATTGAATATTAAATCTGATAGATATAGTCCCAAGAATGGAATACAACCAACAGATGGTTTGATTTGATTCAAGTTGGATCTCAAATTGAAGAAATTTTTGAATGGCGAAGATATTTCTTCCAGGTTTTTATAGACTAGAATATCACCAGGGTCAAGACTCTTCCATGTTTCCTTCAATTTAAGAACCTTGCTAGAACCTAGAGCCAATAAAATTTGCATCAAAGTTGAAAAGTTTTGTAAATTCTTACAATTTTGAGCAATATGAATGAACCTTTGAATAGTTAATCTTCTTAAGATAGGGTCTTTGGTCAACAAAATTTCAGATATAATCCAATTAACGGTTAAATTGAATCTGGAAATACATAGATCAATACCATGAATATGTTGGTTTTGAACTAATAGCTCTAGCCAGCTGTTTATTGAAATCAAATCTTTCGAGTCCCATTTTAGTTCGATCAAATCTTTCCAGTCAATTTCTAAAAGACAATCTCTTTCTATCAAAGTGAACTGTTCAGCCAATGTCTTTGAATCAAAACTCAAGATGAAAGAAATATGATTCTCCATATTAGATACTTGCAGAATATCATTACTGATTTGATGGCTTAATAATAATTCCAACAGTATCTTGGAGCTTGACTGTTCATCATATGTCACAGTCTTTTGTAGAACTGGGGTTAAACTGAACAATTTGGTTCTTCTTCTTTGTTCAACAAAGATAGAATCTCTTGTTGGTTTATCCCTAATTGATTTAATATCAAGACTGTCAACTTCTTTTGATAATTCGGTTGTATTTATTGTCTTCAATGATTCAGCATCATCACCCTTATTGTTTTTATCATTGATCCCTTCCAATTTATCCAAAGCAGCTTTTATTGGATCGTCAACAAAAGATTCATCAGCAATATTAGCCAATTCAGCAACTAAACGTCTATCTAGACCAGGATATGGTACAACAAAATCATCACCCGATATCATTGAATCAAGTAAGCTGATAGAATCATTCTCAGAATGATAAGTGGTACTTGAGGTGATAGTATTTCTAGAATTATCAGAAACCAATTCACGATTCATAAACTTTTCCCTAGTGTTCATGATATTGTTATTAGTTTCATTTTCTTCTTCTGAATCTCCCTCTTCATGTTTACTTGTTGATGGTTGGGTGGTTACCTTAATAGTAGCAGATCTGATGTGATCGCTGAATATAGAATTAGTGGATATGTCATAATTTTCAACAAATGATGAATTGACAGATGAATTAGCTGATCTTGGAGATAAAGTTAACACATGTTGATGAGCTCTTGAGGTTGGTTGGGCCTTGAATCTTTGAATAGCAAAATGAGGTGGAAGCGCTGGAGGAACCGAAGTTTCTGGTTGTTCAATGACATTCAAGCTTGAGTCGTTTGTTGTGGTCATAGGGGTAGCAGCAATAGCAAGATCAGGATTGACATTGTGTATACCAGAATTTGATGACGTACTTTTTTTGAATGCTTCATTTTCATGTATAGATTTAATTGGAGAAACCTGAGGAGTTGATAAAAGAGCACCAGTATCACTAGCAGGTGGAGTTCTTGGTTCATTATGAGAATTACCGGTTGAATCTTTATCATCATCATCCATATCTCCAGCCTCTTCATACGTTGACATAAAAGATTCTATTTCACTATAATCTTCAATTTCTTCCTTTTCTTCTTTGTTCTCTTTACTAATATTTTCACTATAATCTTCAATTTCTTCCTTTTCTTCTTTGTTCTCTTCACTAACATTATGTTCAGAGACAGAAGTGTTCAACTGGTTATCACTTCTAAGCTCAGAAGTTTCTGGTGTATAAGATTTCAAGGATTCTAACTCATCATTGATCATTTGTTCCAATGCCTCTATCTTGTTATCTTCTTCATCACTTTGAATAGGATCTATAGGATTTTCGATTTCTGGAATAGATTCTGCGACACTGTCGAAATCATTTGACTTTGTGGCAACTAATGCATGTACCTGTCCATTCGGCACTATTGAATCTTGATCAGAAAATGTACTTAACTGGTCAAAGACTGCATTCTTTATATCACTTTTGTTAGATGCGTTGTTAGTTATAATATTACTATCATTTCCTTGCATTGGTTCAGAATCAGCTAAGTCCTCCTCAAAACTGAAGCTTTCCTTATGTGAATGATTGATCTTTCTAGTTTGACTATTATTGCTAGGGTCATTCGAAGCAGTACTTTCAAAATTGAATCCAGCTTGATTTCTTAAATCTTGGAACGACTTCTTTTTCTTCATTAGACCAAAAGAATAATTATTTGACATAGTAGCTTCATCAGTTTTAGGATTCTTTGAAAGAACTGAATCATAAGATATATAGGACTTGTTATCTTCATTGTTTTCTGTAGTAACACTATTACTGTTTTTTGGAGAAGAAGCACATAAAGCAGCATTGAAAGAAGTGGTGGTGGAATTAAAATTTGGGTTCATAATCGCATCCGTGGTATTTATGGTTTGCTGACTAGTATTTGCTGAATTATTCTTTAGTTCTTCATTCATCTTTTGGAATGATATAACGCTTTGGTTAATATTTGAAATCGTTTGACAAATATTCATGTTATCAATGTTCGAGATTTTGTTAATTGAATCTTGAGTGAAACTAAATTTATTCATATTATGAGTTCCTCTTAAATTCCTTATTTCATTAAAGCCACCATTTCTATCACTATCATTTTCAACAGAAGAGACATCATGTCTATTTAAAAGTTCATTATGAAATTTGATAAGATATTCCAACTCATCAATTGTTCTTGCACTTAATATATCGAATTTGCCTTCGCTCAATTGTAATAATGAATCTTTATCCAGTGATATTAATGGTGAAGGATCTGAGTTTGAAATTGAGTTCGTTTTCAAATTAGAGCTAGAAGTCGATGGTGAAGGATTGAAGACAGATTTGTTACTCTTTGAGTCAATCTTTGGGATTGAAACGACATTCTTGAAAAATAATTCAACGTGTTCATTTGATTTATTACTGGTTTTCTTTTGCTCTTGTTGCTTTAAACTTTGAATATGAAATGTACGTAGCCAATTTTCAATTAATGGTTTTAAACCTTTTGGATGTGATTCTGAATCACTAACCGAAGACGTTTGAGGGTTGTTCAAAGATATAATGAAATCCATCTTCTTTACAGGTGTTGGAGGTATAATTGTGGATAGAGTAGAGTTCTTTGGGAAAGTTATTGAGTCTAGTTGATTTAAGTTTCGATCCTCCTTCTTTGTTGGTGGAGTTAATGAGATGAATAATATATTATTATTATTATCAGAATTGATACATATTGAAGATCGCAAGGTAGAATTATTTCTTGGATTTGTCAAGTTTCTTGGTTGTAATTGAATCATTCTATTACTTCTTGCCAATTTAAGCGAGTTAGTTATGCTATTAGTGATACGGTTATTATTCTTGTTATTAATATTGTTGTTGTTAATAATGATGTTATTGATACTGTTATTTGGAGCAGAATTAGAATTTAATGTGGGTACTAGTGATGATAATGGTAGTGGTAATTTATGAATGATTGAAGGATTTAAGGAAGACATTATTAAGGAATTTCTTAAAGAAGGAATTGATTGTTGGTTCAAAGCTAGTATGGAAAGTCTGTTAGTATCATTATTTTGAGGACCATATTTTAATGTTGAATTTAGATAGTCATCATTCTTTGGTTTTAAATTTTCATCCCAAGCTTGATTACAACAATAGATCCATTGCTTTTTTAAGTTAATTAGAATTCTTTGAATAAATAGATCATCAATAAAATATTGATTATGAATGGAAGATATATTATTAATAAAGTCAACAAATTGAATCCTCAATTGTAAAGAGGGTAAGAAATCTTCAATAAAGTAATTACCTAACCAATGCCTTATAGCAACAAAGCATCTTACTAGAGCCATTTTCCCTATATCTTGATGAAATTGATGTAAATGTTGATCCAAAATTAGGTTTAAACACCATTTAAATCTTAATAATAAGATCTTTAATAATGAGTTTGACGAGATGAATGATCTGTAAGCTAGAAAGAAGTCAGAGATTAACTGGTAATCTATATCATCTGGAGATGTCAGCATATCCACTAGCGAGTATATGTCATAATAGTGTTGATTCTGAAGTGGAATTGGAGGAATATTGTTCATATTTACATTAATATTTGAGCTTGCATCTATAATATCATCTTCTCTGTCAAAGACGGAAGGATCCATCTTATCGATTTTATAATCAATAATATCAGTCATTTATATATTTATGTATATATATGATGATGATATTATTATTTTATTTGTTTACTGGTTGATTAGTTATAACGATCAATTCGATGAATGATATGATTTTATTCTGTTGATATAATGAATAATATCTGGAAGGATTATATGGTAGTATTGGAGCCTTTATAAAAAATGTAAACAATGAGTTCAACCGCCGTAACAAAACAATTCAGATTGAGGTCCAAGATAGGACGGTAATTGTGGTGATATTATACGGGTATAGTACTATCCAACTTTTCTAGCAAATACTGAAGCTTTAACTAGCCAGAATGAACCCTTAGAGTTTCGTTGTTGTTTGTTAAGGTGTTTATACTTGTAGTAGTAGTTAAGTGGATCTGGTCTGCACTACAAATTTTCAAATTTGTTTGTTTTGATTTTTTTTTTTTTTTGCGAATTTCCAATTTCAATTTTCAGTACAAATTTTGTTCGTGTCTGATACATTTCAACTTGTGTTAATGCGAGGAAGGCATTAATAAATTTTTAGTAGTAAGTGAATGAAATTAACTATTGTTAATTAGTTTTGGTGTGAGAATTTAGTAACATACATATAAATGCGGGAAGAGAGATCCATAATCAACTCTATCTACAAGTCTTGCTTCCTATATTAAACTGATTGCTAGCGTATATTGAACTATATGCCTGTTACTACTACCAGTTAATCGAAATATGAAAATTCAGATATATATTTTGACTTAAATTTCTTTACTGGTTCATACAAAGGAGCCATTATAGCATCACATAGTATCATATACACATTACACAGTACTCATAGCTGATAGTTTACTTTTTCGATCAAGAGTATCTCTGCAAGCTTCAGTCATGAGAAGAGAAGTTGCCATGACGAATACCAAGTATCGCGTTGATAAGTAATTCCTTACTAATATCAAATTGTTGTTTACCTTTTTTTTAAAAAAAAATTATTAACCTTCATAATATTAGACTACTACTATACCAACCATTAAAATAAATTTTACTGTAATTATTGTAATATCTACCCAATATTGTATTGCTATATATTTAAATGTATACTCGTCAATAAGTTTCATGACCTTTTTTTTCAAATTGCCAGCTTAATCTTCTGAACTTGAATCAAGTTCAGAGCTTAACTCACTATCATCTTCATCACTATTATTCATATCCAATACATTATCAATATAATCGTCATCGTCACTATCTGAATTTTCATCATATCCAATCTGAAATTCAAAACCATTGGTCGATAGTAAATTTTCTCTATTTTTAACTCTATGTCTAAATTCAGCCTCTGAATCACTTGAAAGAATATATTTGGTACTAAATCTTCCAGGTGCACTATTCTTAGAGTCATCACTGTTATAACTAGTAGCACTACCATTCAAGTTTCTAGATCTTCTCTTATTTCTTAATAATGAAACTGCATCTTTGGATACTTTTAATCCCTTTTCAATCAATCTTTCGATAGTCAACCTATTCTTAATGTATAGTAGTTTAGGGTAGGTGCAACTTTCACCATTTCTAATTACTTCTGTTAATCGTTCGTCTGATGGATCACTTAAGATATGAAAGATATCCTTGGTTCTAATCTTTGGATATAAGGTAACAGTGCCACTAAACTTTTGTAACCATACATTACTCCAATCTTGATCAAATAAATGAGGTAATAAATCTAAATTCTTTAGAAACTTTAACCATTTTTGATTCTCTAGCTTAATAAAATTTAAAATACCAGATATCAAAAATCCTCCTCTAAAACCAATTTTCTTCTTTCTACTTAAAGGTCTACCAATTGAACCTTTGGATTGATAATGAAATATTGAAACATGAGGATTTACTTGACTAACAATACTAAATTTAGCATTGAAATACGTATTCAAACTCTCTAATGGAATATCTGTTCTTAAACTACCATCTTTGAATTTCACATGATTAATACCAATATTGAACGATCTAATTTCTAATGTATGTGGGTCCTTCATCATTAATTGAATTGGTTTTAAAATTGATGGGATAGCAGATGATGCCAATAATGCACTCCAAATTATACAATTTGGAGAAGTAATATAATTACAAAGAATTGCTGGTGAATAAGTATCTGTTGGAACACAAGTAATATTCAAAATTTTCCCCGTTTTTAGATAGACTTCTTTAAACGTCATTGATCCTAACGACCACCATTGAGCCTTTCTAGCAAAGTCCATTTCATCAAATATTGCACCTGTCTTTAAAAATCTTTTAAACCAAGTCAATTTTGATTCATTACATGCATTAATCTTTTGTGTTAAATCATGATGGTTCTCTTCTTTAAATATTTCTTTTAATTCTTCAGTTGTTCTAGTTGTCGCTAATGCAGCTATATAAGAGCCTCCAGATGTACCTGAAATTATATTTGGTAATAAATCATTCTCAATAAGAACCTTGATGACACCTAAATGATTATAAGCAAATGCGGCACCTCCAGAAAGGCATAAACATGTTGAACCAAAATTTCTATAGAGCTGCTTGAATAATCTTCTTTTGATATTTGGATTTATTTCATCATTATCAATAATAAAATTTAAATCTTTTACTAATTCTAAGTTGAACTTATCAATAATTTTTTTGGTACCATAATACATTTGTGAATATAATAAAGGACTTTCCATACCAGCAAAGTTTGATTTGATACATAATGGCAAGAAATCTATCAATTCATTAGTTTTGTTGTTGATTCTCAATTGTCTAAGCTTGCTTATTGAGTGATGCAAAGTCTTATAGTCGTAATAATAAAATTTTTCCTTTAAAGACCATTCATCTAATTTTAAATATTTATCTAATTGTTTGGCATTCTCTACCCATTCTTCATAATTTTTAGACTCTCTCAACTTCGTTCTTAATTTTTTCCTCTGTCCTCTCCAATTAAATAAATATTCATATATGGCTACATATGCTCTTATTAAGAAATAGATTATTGATAAAAAGAAACACCAACATAATATTGAAACACATAATGGGATTCTTAATAAAGTAAATGACCAACTGTACTCTAATTCATTTGACCCCTTATCAGTTTCGTGATGCTTAATTTTCTGATGTATGGGGGTCCATGAATTCCTTGACCTTATTCTCTTATTTGGGCTATTATTATTCGGTAGTATGCTTGTGGTATCATCATTATCAGCTTCATCATCATTATCATCACTATTGTTATCACCATCGATCATATGCATGACACTTTCAAACTCGGCCAACGCATTCAGATCTATATCATTCACCTTAAACTCCATCTAGTGTATGTAATATTATTTTGCTGATGGTTTTCAAATGGTTATCGGTCTGTATTATATGCTGTTTCTTAATCTTGTACGTCTTATAGATTAATTAGTTGGTACGAAGTAGTCGGAAATAATTAATTGAATGTTAACTGTTTTTTTTATCTACAATATTAATTTACTGTAGTACTCTTACAATCTATAAATTAATATATATTGGCATCCTTTCTATACAAGAATATATCCTTATGGTATTACTCAATGTAATAAATGCTGATGTAGCACAATAAGGAATCTATATCCCTTTTAATCTACTGGTCAAATTGAAAGTTGGCTAACTATATCCATTTTAGACATACTGAGATTTACTATGTTCAGAGGAATTATAACTCACTATAACGTACTGCGGAGAGAAAATATTTTTGGTCTATCTGATATGTGAGCTGGTCTTTTACAATCCTCAAATAATTACGTTTTAAACCATTCCGCACCATATATACACATATATATACATATATATATTATATACTTACATAATTCACCAAAAGTTTTTACCACTCATATCAAAATTTTGTTATAAGTAAATACCAAAATAATTAAATTTGATTTTTAAACAAAAGTACTTAGCTACCTTCATATTATATTTTAATGGGAAACAACACATAGAAGGATAATACATTCATTATGATAATACTCTTTATTAATTGAAACCTCTAATTATTGATTCAGCTCGTTTCATTTAGAACTAATTGAATCTTTAGAATATATAGTCACGTGCACAATTTGTTTTTTTTCAATAAGTAACGAGTATATATATTCAGGTGAAAATAGTATATAAAATGTAAGTAAGTCTAAAATAAAGTAATAAAGGAACATATTTTAGTAAATATGATGAATAAGAATTAATATTTTCATATTCTCCTCTCCCTCTCTCTCCATATAGAAAATTTTATATTTCTATTAAAAACACCTTCTTAAGTTTTTTAATTTTTTGATAATAATATCTTATTCTATCTTTTATTTGATTGCATTTGTTTTATCAAGAATAGTATGTTAATGGAAGATTTTGAATTTATTAAAATATATTGTCCGTAATTTTATTATTCAATATCTGTAGTAATTTGATTTAGTATTCTTAAAGAATAAGAAAAATTTAATGGATGTTGTTACTTGGCATGGAGTAAGCAGCTTTCTCTGGTAAACCAATGATATGATGACGAAGGTGATATTCATAAATCTGATCTAGTAATTGTTGGTCACATTTGTCTTCTTGAAGACCTATAATTTCTTTAGAAGCCAATAATTGATGACTAAACCAGTTTTGGCACTGTATTGTGATTGAATATTATTGGATATGATGTTTAAATTTGAGAAATGTGTTTTCTCATTTGGTGAAGATAAATTAGAGATTGGATTATTAGGTGAAATGAAAAGGTTAGTGAATTCTAAAATATTAATCATTTAATAATTTATATTTGGTTGATGTCATTTCCATTGGCCTCTTCTTGAGACTCAATGTCAATAACTTCAGGATCATCACCCTTTGTCATAATAGGATCAATAGAAATTTGATCAACATTAATGTTTAAACAATGATCAAGATTTGCTGATGAATTTGAAGTATTATTGTAAAGTTGCTCAGATTCTGAAGGAATAGCCAATGGGATTAGGTCCTCAAATTCTGTCTTTATATGCATTAATTCTTCTTGAATATTGCTTGAATTGGAATTTTCCTCAATTTCAGAAGAAGAGGAAGTTTGACTTTGATCTGAATCAGGCTCATACTCTAAATCTATTGGGTCATCAACATTTAATGAATCATTAGAATTAGCGTTATGTGGATGATGGGTAGATGGAGGTGCTGGTGTAAACTGTTCGTTTGTATCAATGAGCTTTGATCGATCTATTCCTAAAACAGGATTCGAAAGATTTTGATAATTTCGATTTCTAGCTGAAGGAATATTAGCTTGTTTAGCTAATTGAACGTTGATCAGAGCTCTTTGAGTTCTGATGATTATTCTTGTAGTTGAGATAGGAGAACCTATTTTCTTAATGGTCTTACCATTTTGAATAGACTTTAATAGAATATGATGACTATTGAGTTTTAAATTTGTTTGGATTGGAGCAATAATAGATTTTTTAGGTGTTGAAGGAGCAGAGGCTTCTTTAATTGGAGAGAAGTTTGATAGAACAGGTGATGAAGAGTTTTCAGCTTGGCCAGCATATGGTGCAGTTTCAGGAATAACTTCTTCTGGCGAATCTGTTACCATGATGATCTCTTCTGGTGAAGATGTATTAACATTAATTTCCTCTGGTATGTCTTCTTCGATGTTTAAATTGTTATAAGGGTTGTTTGGTAGAACACTAGAAATCTTAGTAGGGTTTGGTATAGTTGATTCCGGCTGTGGATTGGAAGATTTGAGATTTGATCTAATATTAGATCTTCTCTTTTTAGAGTAATTGGAGTTTGTAAAAACTTGGTTTATTTCCCCATCTGTGGTATATGTGAATTCTCCAGTCTTGTAGAATAAATTTGGGCATTTTGAAGGTGGATGACTTTGTTCATTACAATGTTGACAATGAGGAGCTATTTTATAATTGAATCTGGTATGTTCTCTACTGCGGCAGTAAGTACATAACCTAATATGATTCAAGATTTGAACCTTGACAGAATTGTCTTTGTTTGATCTAAGAGGAGCTTTATTTTCTTGTAAATCAATGATTAAGAAGCTTTCACCTATTTTGATCTTACGTGAAATGTCATCTTCATATTCTTTTAATTCATAAGTTTGGTATAAAGTTGGTGAAACAAATAGGATATTATAAGGTTTTTTGGAATCAACCGGTAAAACTTGTTCTAACATAACGTTTTCGCTCATCTCTTTGTGGAAAAGATTATTTTTGAATTCAAGTCTCATGAAAATAATGTTTGAAATATCTGCTGAGAAAAGTAAATGAAAATGATAAGCAACTTGTTTAACTGTTTTGTCATCATTTAAAATGGAGTTGTAAAGTAAATCCTTTTTGGATAAAAGATCAGATAACATTTGACAAAGAGAAGCTTTCATTTTTGAAGTGAATTGGTCATCAGTTAAATTAAATTTGTCTGCTAAAAATGATCTATTTAAACGATTATACTTATCGTTATTTGCGAAAGTGATACATCCATCCTCATAAACAGCATATTTTAACAAGAGAGCTTCCTTTGAGGCGTAGATATCTAACATTGAAATATCGTAAGGAGTTGAGTCTTCAGAATTAGTATAAGCGGCAATAGATTGATCATAAAAGGCTAATTTATTCTCTTTGTAATTTCTGAAAATAGTATTAGTATCTTCATCAGATAATTGTGTATCAGGGTCAGAAACATTTGTAACTTTATAAATGTCTTCACTTTCACGACTAGAGTTTCTGGTTAAAGATTCCCACTGATCAAGATATTCCTCTGGAACTGTCTTGAATCTGATTTCTTAAGACTTATTGATTGATTTAGTGTGGCCATACCAGAAATGTTTTTAAATTTTCTTCAGCGACATTAGCATAAGTTGGTTTATGAGAGCTCGAATTTGAAGCTTCAAATTCACTGTTTTTAAAGTCTTTTTTTGGGATTTTTTGGATTAGTTTGATCTTTATTAGGATCATTTTGAGCAACTTTTGGGGTGTTTGGACCGGTTTCCTCTGAAATAAATTCAGGGGGTGGTCCATCACTCGAAAATTTTTCTCCGCCTTCAGGCATCGTAAAAGGGTGAGACAAGTTGGAAGTAGTAGTAGTAGTAGTTGTTGCAATGAAGTTCCTCAATAGATACGGTAAATTGAAGCGCTTTTGCGCTTATTATTGTATGATTTGAAAAATTTGCGGGATTTCGGGTGTTAAAGTTTTGACAACCTTTTAAGTTCATAAAAAGGCGCAAGTGGTTTAGCGGTAAAATTCAAAGTTGCCATCTTTGAGCCCCCGGTTCGACTCCGGGCTTGCGCATTTTCTTTTTGCTTCACTGTAACTATCAATAACTGAAACTAAATCAGCATAAAATTACTATATTAGCAACTTTCAAATATATTAAAATAACTGAGTATGAATCTTTAAATTCACAGATCTACTGGTATACAAAATATATAATTAGCTCTGCTCCTAACTTAAGATGCGAATTACAATAATACGTAATAATAGTTAGTTGACAATTTGGTTCGTCTGAAAGAGCAGGTTCAGAAAAATAAAACCACCGAACTTTTGAGCAAAGGGGTGTTCTACTTCGAACTAACTTCACGAGTGCACTAAGTGACTGATTAATATATACGATGACTTCTTCAGGTATCTCTGCTACTTCTGAGTTGATAAAGGCTTTCAAGGACTTTGTCGATAGCAGACAATTCATCCTAACTGCTGTAATTATCAATGAAGCTATTCATTTGGATGAAATTATCAATGAAAGTTCATTATCGCAGTCATTTGCTAACTTGAATTCAAAATTAACTGACTCAGATCCAAAATATATTCTTGTTAGACATGAGCATAATGATTCAGTTTATACATTCATATCTTATGTGCCCGATTATGCTGCAGTGAAATCCAAAATGTTATATGCCTCTTCAAAGAATAATCTAATCAAACAACTAGGTTCAGAATATTTCAGTAATATTTTATTCTTAAATTCAATTGATGACATAACATACGATTACTTCAACTATTCAATCAAACCAGTGAATGCAGATGAAACATTATCGCAAAGAGAAGAAGAATTACAAACTATAAAAGATTTGGAATTCGATACCTCGTTAGTAAAGAAGAAACAATTAGTCTCTCAACACAATATTTCATCTACTAAATCCAACCAATTCGCATTAAAGCTTCACGAAAATATGAACGAGATTAATGCTGAAATCTTGGAAAATAATAAGTTATTTTCTTTCAATATCAATTTGACTAATGAGCAAATATTCTTATCAAACTCAAATATGATCTCAAATTTGAAGGACCTAACAAGTTTAATTTCTGCTGATTGTCCTCAATTCAATCTTTTAAAGTATGAAAACAACTTATTCTTTATATATTCATGTCCATCTGGATCTAAAGTTAAAGAAAGAATGATATATGCTTCCTCAAAACAAAGTTTGCTGAACCATTTCAAAAGTCTATTTAAGCCTCAAGAAATTAAATCATTTGAAGTTGGTGATGCCATTGAATTGATATTGTCAGAGTTTGAACCTAGTGAAACTTCTACTTCTGAAAATAATGTTGCATCAAATAATACTTCTGAAGAGGTTCCTAATTCATCATTAAAGTTCAACAGACCTACCAGACCAGGTCGTAGAAGATAGTAACTACCTTTGCGAGAAAACAGTTCTAATACATTCTCGGATATCATTGAAAGAAATACTATCCACCATTAATATACTACTATTATTATTATAATATATAACTACATTTCAAAAGTATAATTAATCTAAAATATACAAAAATCTTGATATAACTAGATACGTAGTAGTAACCACCTCAGCTATGATGAAATCAGAACTTGAGTTCCCAAATTCGGAATTTAGCCGTACCGATACCAATACTATTTTTACTAATACAGCTTGCAACTGCTACAGATCTCAAAGGCTTGTTAGTACAGCAAAAGATGCTAAGAATCTTTAGCAATGATCACCCAAAAAGTATTAATATCTCATCTATTTCTTTAGCCTGAAAGCACAAAAAGATTTAAAAATTGTGGTGGCCACTTGCCCTTAAGCTAATGTTTACTCACTATGGCAAAAAAAAATAGTTTAGTTTTCCAGGTATATAAACACTGAACAACTCCACAATTCCTTTTGGACTTCATTTATCCAGCAAGATACAGTGATCATTGACTATCATTATGTCACTTCAAGAATCTGTTCCAGTTATTGATTTATCACTATTGAAAACTAACAAACAACAGCTTCTTAATGATTTACAAGTAGGTCTGATAGACTTTGGTTTTTTCTATCTAAAGAACTACAAAGAGTATTTAAATCAAGATATCATTGATCTTATGATACTACAAACCCATGAATTCTTCAAATTACCAGAAGAGGAGAAATTAAAGATTGAAATGTCCAAATCAAAGCACTTTTTAGGTTATAATGGTCTAAGGAAGGAACTAACTGGTGGAAGAATAGATTGGAGAGAACAAATTGATTTTGGTTCGCTTGATAAGCTACCAGATGCACCAATAGATCAACCATATGATAACTTGATTGGCCCAAATCAATATCCATCAGAGGATGTATTACCATATTTCAAAGATTCTGTAAAATCATTCATGGATTCATTAAATGAATTCTCGTTCTTCCTAGTTGAGCTAATCTTTGAGGCATTGACCATAAAAAGATCTGAAACTGAAAAATATTTCCATTATGATAATCATAAAGAACAATTTTCAAAGTTAAAAGTAGTTAACTACCCTCCAATAAAAGATATAAAACTTCAAGATTGCAGCAATGGTACAGATCAAGGATGTGGTGCTCATAAAGATACAGATTTTCTGACTTATTTATTTCAACCAACTCTAAATGTTTCATCACTACAAGTTCAAGACATATTTGGTTCGTTCATCAAGGTCCCACCGATTAAGGACACGATCGTGATCAATGTTGGTCAAACTTTTGAATATTTAACTAATGGTGTCTGTATTGCAAGTACTCATAAAGTTGTAACTACTTCAAATTTACCAAGAATTTCAATTCCATTTTTTCAAAGTGTTAATTTAGATTCAATATTAGAGCCATTTACTATCAATGATATAAAGCTTCTTGAGATGCAAAAGAAAAGAAATGATTTAACTAAAAGAACTTTAGTGGCGCGTCAATTCAAGCCAGTTCTTGGTGAACCGGTGGGAAATAGCATTTTCTTAAATAGAATTAGATCGCATAGAGATGTTTCAGAGAGATTTTATCCAGAATTATTGAAGAAAGTTGATGAGGCTAATAATGATTCCAGTAAACTGTCTTTACAGCAGGAGCAACAAATTTCTTACCACGAGTTATTGAAAGAAAAGGTTGAAAGATTAAATTTAATATTTGATGAGTTAAATAAGGCGATTTTCATAACAATGAGAACTAATACTTCAGATATAAAATTGGCAAAGCTACTGGATATTGTAAAAAACTCAACTAAATTAAACGTTAAATTTGATGATATCTTAAAAACTTTATATATATGGCCTGATTTTCTACCACTTTATTTAAATAGCAGTTATGATGATGTATTATCCATCAATGTTGAGGAAGCTAGAAAAATATTGACAATTTCAACTGTCAACAGAAGACTCCAAATTTTTAAGGAAAGATCAAAACAATGGTATGATGATAATAAAGATCTGTTAGATGATATTCCCAAATTTGATATCTCAAATTTGAATTCCGAAGTGACGATTGCTTGCTTGACACCAAATTCCAAAAGAGGGAGGCCTATAGATGTTATAAGCAACTCCATTGATCTATTTCTACCAAAACAAATCAAGGCAAATACAGAAAAAAGAATGAAAATGGATAATAAAGAGAATTCAATGTTGGATAGAATTAGAAATAAGGAAAGAAAAAATAAAATAAATGAGGTACCTAGTGAAATTATTGAACTTCGATTCATAAATGGTAAAATATTAGCTGTCATTGATATTATTCATGCTTTACCCAAAAATCAACAGACTTCAATTGCATTAAACAAATTATCTGACATTATCTCCAATAGTTTGACCAATGTAACTATCAGTTCCAAGGAGGCAAATACTGTTATTCTCAAAATTGTTGAATACCTACCAAAAGTGTTTCAAATTCATGCTGCTTCAAACAAATTAAAAATTTTCAGTTGGAAAAGGTTTGATAGAAAATCTATAAAGGATGAATTAACAGAGATTATTAAAAAGCAGCAAGTCCAAGGTCTTTGAATATGTTGATTTTGATTTTGATTGTGATTTTGATCTCAAATGTATAATGAACGCATTATTCAATCTATATGTATAACTACTTATTTACAAGTATATTTTCAATGTTCATTCCATTAATATAAATGAGTGTAAATAGGCTAAACATGTAAGATATATAAACAAATAAAGTATAAAAAAAGAAGTCACATAACAAAATATTGGGTAGTTGATGGAAATAATATTCAAAATAAAATACTATATTCAATTATTATTAGAATCTAGTGTTATATAGTAACATAAGATTCATATAATTAAAAAAAAAAAATTGAAAACCCATAGACGATAAAGCAGCAGTGATTATAAAGAAAGTATAACATTAAAAAAATGGTAGCAAAATGATGACATAAGAGAAAATCCTTCGTAGGTGTTTGATGATCGTTAATCAATATAAATGAAATAAAATATGATGTAAAGTGTCTGTAATGATTAAAAAAAATCAACTTTTCAAGCTTTTGTGATTTTAGAGCTGTTTACATTTCACATTATGAGTTTGAATATGAAAATCAAACTAATCTTAACAGATACATCAAATAGTTATCTGATCTTTTAGATTTTGTAGAGGAGTCATCACTTGAAACATCTAATTCTGTAGCCACTGAAGTTGGAACATATGAATAGGAACCACTTGAATAAGAACTTGTACTATTGGAATAAGTAGTAGTTGATACAATAGTAGTAGTGATTGTACCCATATCAGAAGAGGTCGAATTACTATAATAGTATGAGTTAGTATTATCGAGTGTTGAAGTTAATGTAACATTGATAGTTGAGGTTGAATCATCAGAAGTTGTACTTCCAGTGGCAGTATTGGCAGCTACAGTAGTGGTAGCGGCAAAAGTATAAGTTGACCCATCAGTAGTAACTGTGAAAGTTGCTGCAAGAACGTATTTTTCATCAACTAATGATAAAGAAGATGATGAAGAGTCCGAAACAGCTGTACAATCATTTTCTGTCACAGTAACCGTAACAGTTTCTGGAGAAGATGATGTGCTCTGAGTTTCTGTTGTAGATGCATATACAGCAGTAGAGGAACTATCATTTGAGTCTGCAATATCAGCATTAGCATTTTTGATGGAAATATCAGAGGTAGATGTTGTACTCGAATATGAATTACCGGTTGAAGCGATAGCAGTTGCTGAAGTAGCAGTAGCAATGACAGCAGAGGTAGAAGTAGTAGCTAATGTGGAAGCTGTAGTGGAAGCTGCAGTGGTTGATGAAGAATCAGGTAAAGTAACAGTGACCATTACAGTACTTGTATAAGTAGTAGTTAGTTCATCGGAGGTCAAAGTAGAAGAGTAGATAATAGTTTGAAGAGATGAAGTTAAGGTGGTAGAGCCATCAGTTCCAGTGGTCAAGGTGTAGACAACAGATGAAGTAGTGAATTCAGAGGTAGTAGCGTCATCAACGGTTGAATAACTACTGACAGTTGTTTGAGAAGAGGAAATTGCGGTAGTAATGGCAGCTGAGCTGGCTAGTGTGGAAGAAGCCAAAAAGGTAGAGGACGTCACAGCAGGAGCGACTGAAGTTAATTCTGTTGTAAATTGAGCTTCTGATGAAGTTGTAGGAATTGTAGATGAATAGATAGTGGAAGAATTTATTGGATCAGTGGTAGCTTCAGTTGATGAAGCGATAACTGCTATTGATATGGTGTATGTGGATGTTGCAGC